>JAJJWW010009811.1:0-36679 GCA_023531295.1 Papaver armeniacum
ATGTAATGAAACCAAAATCTATGCCAAAGATCGGGTGACAAATTCATAAACTCTCTTGTATGTTTTAAGTACACTCTCGGCATGCTCGAATTATTATTAAACAAGTCATAGAGTCTTAAAACCGGCATCAGATTCATCCTAGATTGAATGCCTAAAGAAAAAATTTCGGTTAACTGGGGTTGAAACCTAAGATTGTATTCATCCTAGATTGAATGTCGGAACTCAAAACCTAAGACGTATTCATACGAATTTCAATGCCGTATTCTGAAACTCAACTGTTTGAGTTAGGTTTCGCGATTCTAACCTAAACCCATTGCTATAGATCGCTTTAAACACCTACAAAGTAGTTTTAAAATGACTTACCTTCTCACGAAGCCATATATTTGAGTAGTTGATCGACAGGATAACGTTGCTTCTTCGTGTTCTTGCTCCGAGCAATCTTAGCAAGTCTTTCCTTTGTTTTTGTTGAGCAATCGGCGATGTTGAGTTCGATTGTGCATTTGTTTTTTCGTGGAGGCATTGTTTATGATTCGGGTTGGTTAATCGACGAAGAAATTTTTGAATCGACGATTAATCACGAAGAACGATGAAATTTTTTTTTTTCGTAACCCAACCCTATCGGTCTCGATCGATTTGTGTAAATGGGGATATATGAATTTGGTTTGATTTTAATGTTTTAGTAGAAAGGGTATTATGGTCTTTTCATAATGTTTTTTAATTAACCAAAGGGTATTTTAGTATTTTCATACCCAAACATCTCCCCTTAACACACACCATGGGTTGGGAGAAGTAATCAATATCCCCCAATTCCTTTTTATATCCCCCAATTTCGCGTTCATAAATAAAGTTCTATGTTCGAATTGCACGATTAGATTAGAATAAACCTGATCTTGGGCGAGAAACAATTTCCTTTATTTTTCACCCAAAATCTCCTAGAGCTTTGTTGGTCTCAACCGGAAGAAAACACCGTTCGAATATTTTTTATCTATATAATATCACAGCCACTATTAAAATATATGAATGACAAATAATTTAGTTTACTTGGAAAAGTTTTTATGGAAAAGTTTTTCAAAAAAGCTTGACATACCATCGAAAAAAACAATTTATAAACCCCATAGGCACACAATGTGGCATACCATAACTAGCCCCTATTTTTTCTTGTGGTGGGCCTATTTTTTTGGTGGGAGTGCACTGTTTATATTTTGTCTAAACCGGCGGTATGTGTAGAACTGCTGAAAGTTTTTACTTATAACTTCACAACTGGCTATATCAAAAATAAAATGCTCCGAGCAAAAAAAAAAAAATTCCGTCTCCGGCCCAAACATCTATCACAAGAATGCCCTGTTTTGATCAGCAATGCTCGGGCAAGTAACTTTCCCTCTCCAACCCGAACATTTGGCACAAAAATGCCATGTCTTAACCATCTATAATAGTATAGGAACCACAAATACCAACCACTTTATTTTAGGCCATTCATCACTCAAAAATTTCTTCAATGGAAAACAAAGAAAAAAGTTGAGTACAGATAACTTTCATATCTGAGTCAGTAAAAAGGAAATGTTTTAAATTATTGATCATTTGCATGCTTAGTTTGTTTACATTGTTGAGATACATAAAAGGAGACAGATACCTAAACTCTCAATAATTTCACCTCTTTTTCCATGTACATTCCAGAACTTCATTCTCTTTCACATTTCATTTCAAAGTTGAAACCCATATTGGTTTCAATCATGATTCAATAAGGCTGAAACACTGATCGAATCATCAAGTGTGTGGTGTGTCATTGTTTAACCTTTTTCAGAAAAGGCAAAACCAAATTCAAACAATAATAAAAGTTTCCATGCGAGTACAATTGCATGCATCATCAAACACCCATTAAGGTACAACACAAGACAGTGTCACTAAAGATTAAGTTTCGAGGAAAATGGGTGTTTTATATCTTCTTGCAAAAGTCTGCCTCCTGTAGTGCTTCCTGCAATTAGTGACCCATAAAACTTAGTTGAGAGCGTACGTCTTTCTTGTTTAAGTAGTCTATATTGTGGATGCAACCATCATAAAAAAGATTTGTCGATTCGAAACAGCAAAAGGAAGTGATGATGAAAAAGAAAGAAAACTTAATTAATGTAAATTTTAAGGGGATTAATAATTTGTTCGTCATCCATAACCATAAGGGTGCAATCCATGCTTTAGCACAATTTTGAGACATAGGTGGAGATGGGAATCTTACACGCGGCCATCAAATATGTGGATAAGAGTTGCGCCAACGTCATCCTATCGATGAATGCAGTGTGGAATCAATCAAGTATTCGGATAGATTTTCCTGGATCATCATGTAAGTAATGGAAGGCAGGCAGTATCATTTGAGTGTGCACCTAGTCATGCATGTTAAAACACAACAAAGAGAAGAAAACAGAAAACCAAGGACTACAGTACATATTTACTTTCTCATGCATTATCGAAAAAATTGCCTAACAAGGTAAATTAAATAGTGTAAATGGAATTTGTGCGTACATTATTCTTCTTTTGCAAGAATCAATAATGGAGGGCAGGGGAGGAAGGGGATAGACAAGAAGGACCCGCATACTATTCGACAAGCAAAAGAAAAAAAGATGGAATTAGGACGCGGCGATCGTAAGCACATAGCTATGAGAATGGACATGTGTGATGAAGATATCCTCAACAAGGACAAATATCAATAGATAGATCATATTACTGTTGATTACCATGTCCTAGAATCGATTACAAGAATTCTTTCTAATCCAACTCGGATAAATTCCGATATATCTAATCTAATCAGTGTTTCTAACTAGTAGCCAGTCTAGTAGTTAGAGGAATATAATTGCTTAAAGGCTTCATTTTAATGGGTTTTGAATGACCTTTGATACTTCTTACAACTTGCAAAATGCCATTGCTGTTACAGGGTACCAATTACGTATACGAGGAATTATCAAATTCCCGTAGATCTATGATTATTTTGTTTTAAATGAATTCAGTGTTCATAGTCTACACTTTTCACAAAATATAGATACACCAACAAATGTAATGTAAAATTGGAGGCAAAACTTATTCATCAGTTATTCTCAAGCTAACCAACCATATATATCCCTCTCTTTTTTTTCCCTCAACCAAGAAGAGATTGATGATATCATAATTAGAAATAAATTAGAGGGTTCTTGGCTTATTATATATTTATTTATTTTCGACTTGAAAAGAATTTGCTCTCGCGCTCTAAATCACTGAAGACAATAGTATGACGGTGTTAGAAATGGATGCACCGTAACGTATCGCGTTTCAGATTCGGAATAGTCTCTCCGAGCTAGTAGTACAAATTGATTTGAGGTCTTCTTCTTTTTTATATATGGTAAAGAATTTGGTGCGGAACTTAGGTTATTGATATCAGCACCCAGCGACACCAGGAATTGATTTGAGGCCAATACAAAGCATTTTGGCCATTTGGAATTTGGGATAGCTCCTGGAAAAAGTTCAAATACACAACTCAAACACATAACTATCAGAGTACTTTCCATTCACTAATTAATTAAATATTTTAATTAATTAATTGACACAACACATAATTAATTGACTTAATTAATTAAATACTTTAATTTCACTGTATTATAAATAGACCATTCATTGAGCTGATATCCCCACATAAGAAAGACTATTCAAGTTTCATCAAACACTTGGTTTTCTTCTTTCTTTCTTTACATTATGGATGGTAAAAGGTTGGAATATAAAGGTGATGAAGCTCTAAAAGATCTTGAACACTTAACAAGTAATGCTAATGAAGTTCAAGAAAATATTTTGAAAGAGATTATAACTAGAAATGGGTCTACTGAATATTTGAAAAAATTCATGGATGGAGTGAGTAGTAGTTCGAAGAAGACGATGATCTCTGAGTTCAAGAAACGTGTGCCCGTCGTAAGTTATGCTCGAATTCGGCCGTATATTCAGCGAATTGCTAATGGTGAAGACTCTTCTATTCTTTCTGGTCACCCTATCACTGAAATGTTATGCAGGTACGTTGTGTTCATAAATCCCACCTTTTATATGGTTTATATGGTTTAGATATGAATTCTTACTCAACTCTTAATTAATTAATTAATTAATTAATTCAGAACTATTCTCATCCATTAATTATTAGACGTTTGTCTATTAATTAATTAATTAATTAATTTACAGTTCGGGAACTTCGGCCGGAGTACCTAAGCTGATGCCTACTATAGCTGAAGACCATGATCGCCGAACATATTTATACAACTTGATTATGCCGATTGTGAACCAGTAAGTTCTTTTGAATTACTTCAAATCTTAATCACAAACTATTTTCAGTTTTACTTTCTCTCGGTTAATGGCATCAAAGAGCCGTAAAGAACAATCTGTATGTCACGTTCATATGACGCATTTAAATTTTAACGACGAAATGCAAACACTGTTTAGTGCATTGCGGCGTGTCCCGCAATAAAGGTTATTTTCAGTCACGTCTCATCGTTGCTACGGCCTTTTATCTCATTTATGTCGACGTGAATTATGCAGGTATGTACCCGGCCTTGACGAGGGAAAAGCCATGTACTTAAACTTCGTGAAAGCGGAGACATTGACACCATCTGGCTTACCAGCTCGGCCAGTGCTCACGAGCTACTACAAAAGCAAACATTTTAAGTGCAGAGTACGTGACTCATTCAACGACTTTACGAGCCCTGATAAAACCATCTTATGCATTGATAGTCGTCAAAGTATGTATTGTCAACTTCTAGCTGGTTTAATATACCGTAAGCAAGTCCTCCGACTTGGAGCCGTGTTTGCCTCAGCTTTCCTCCGAGCCATTAGCTTTCTTGAACATAACTGGCCGGAATTGTGCAAGGACATTAGGACTGGTCGATTAGGGTCAGCTATCACAGACGCGGGCTGTCGATCATCAATGTTGGGTGTACTGAAGTCACCAAACCCAGAAGCAGCTGACGAAATTGAAGAAATTTGTAGTTGTCAGTCGTGGAACGGAATATTAGGCTATTTATGGCCTAAAACTAAGTATATTGAAGCTGTAGTTACTGGATCCATGGCACAGTATATCCCAGCCTTGGAGTACTATACTGCTGGAAAATTACCCTTGGTTTGTACAATGTATGCTTCATCCGAATGCTACTTTGGTGTAAACTTGAAGCCTCTGTGTAAACCCGATGACGTGGCATTTACCCTTTTGCCAAACATGGGTTACTTCGAATTTATACCGTTGAATAATGATGGACCAGTGGATGAAGATGAGGTTGAAAAGGAGAAATTAGTCGACATGGCCAATGTTACGATCGGATCTTACTATGAACTTGTTGTTACAACTTTTGCTGGTGAGACGAACTCTTTAGATTTCATTTCGTGGTAGTTAGTATTTTCAAATATGATTTATATAACCCTTTGATTTTTCTTTTGGGACAAAATATATATTAGGATTATGCAGGTACCGGATCGGAGATGTCGTGCAGGTAACTGGATTTTACAATAAAGCTCCACAACTACGATTCATCTGCCGCAGAAATGTCGTGTTAAGCATTGACAATGATAAAACTAGTGAAGAAGATCTTCATAACAGTGTTACCGCAGCTAAAAAGCTCTTGGAAAGTGCCCTGCTCGTAGAATACACCAGTTATGCTGATACTTCATCTATACCTGGACATTACGTATTGTTTTGGGAGATCGTACATCATACACCGCCAATGGTTAACGGTTTTAGCCCTGAGATGGTCAATGATACGATGGAGGTTAGTGTTCTTGAAGATTGTTGCATGGCCGTTGAAGAAGGACTTGATTACATATACAAACGTTGTCGTACTTATGATAAGTCCGTTGGACCACTGGAGATACGTGTGGTCGAGCCTGGATCCTTCGATGCTTTAATGGATCATTTTATCAGTCAGGGTGCTTCGATTAATCAGTACAAAACTCCAAGGTGCATCAAGACTAGCTTTGCTCTTGAACTACTTAATTCCCGAGTCAAGTCTTGCGTTTTTAGCCCTAGAGATCCAATTTGGAACCCTTTGTAATTCGTGTCTGTACTTGTCATGCATGAGATGAGCTTAAGAGTATGCATGGTTTAAATTTTTGCTTCATGCATGTAGTTTTAGCTTAATCAGATGTTAACTATGATTTTAGTAGGAACCTGTTGGGTACTTGATTATTCACGAAACCGGAAGGAAAAAAATGCGATGTATTATCTAAATTAGCTGCTGATTTTGGCATCTTATCTAAGTACTTAATAAAGTAAATGATCATTTACTGCTCAAAAACAAATACACTTGGGAGTCAAAGTCACAAGTCATAACACTTGGGCGATATTGCACTGAACCCCTTATCTGTATCGGAGAAAGCCTCCCTTTTTTTTTTTTGTAAGAGCAGACCTGAGGTTTAAACTCCTTGATCCCATATGTAATCTCTTATGCTAGCTAAATGAAAGTTTAGTTCTTTTAAAGAAAAAAAAAATGTAGTGATGTAGTCCACTTTTAAGTAAAACTAGATTGTCACCCGTGCGATGCACGGGTCTGTTTATTGCTTGTGGAATATTGAATGCTCTTTTTATATAGAGATTATATCACAAAACCAAAGTAATCCCAATAAGTGTGCAAGAAAATAAAAAAATGAACAAAAAAGGGCCAAACATATTGATAGTAATAAAATTTTATTATTTTTGATTCATCAACCAACAAAGAATTGATCTAAAATAGCAAACATTCATTGTCGTCTATGGTTTTGATGGATCCTTAGCTGTATTCTCGATTGTTAAACTTGTTTTGGTTGGTTGAATAAAACCATACCATTCTTATTCCCGATTAACCTGCTTTGTTTGGAGTCTAATAAGATGTTGTGGGACATTGTCGAACTCCAAAGTGTTTAAAAAATCCAGTAGCATACGGAAAAGAAGCTACATCGATTGTGTTTATGCTTGCATTTTCTTGTTCTTCAGCCACATTTTATGCTTCTTTCTGCATATCAGTATCAAAATTAAGTATTAATTTAGGTGTTACCCACAACTATAAGAAAAAAATGAAAAAAACAGCGGAGAAGCTATGCTATTAGCTTTGTAATATGAAATTAGGGTTCCAGTCTTTTAGTTTATTATAGGTATATATAGTTTTTAATATAAATCCATTTTCGGAAACAGACTTAGGTTTGTGCCCATGGACTCAGATTTTCAGAAATGGACTTATTTATAATGGACATAGGCGTATTGAACCTCCACCAGCCCCTTACGTATTGATTCATAATGAATAAGCCCCATAGCCAACATTCACAATCCAGAAATTTCATAAAAAAATTTATTGATATTATAAACTGGCAAATTTCATTCCTAAACAATATGAAAGTAAAACATTTCCAAAAAGAAAAGAAAGTATGTTTTTGTTGCTCCAATAATTTCAATGATTTGGTTGCTCGTTCAAGGCTCACAGGTAAATAATTAAATTGTGAACTCTCAAAATCCCACCACAAAAGACAAAATAAAATAATTATCCAATAAAGGGTAAACTAAACAGAAGTAAAAGGTAAACTGATCAGAAGTATTCCTAATAAATAAAGGGCCTAAGTATAAATTCTAAAATTAAATTGTGCTTCGTCGCTAATAAATCGATCTATAAGACATACGCTATCAACCACCGGTTCCGCTAAAATGGTCTTTGTGTATCCACTTGCAAAAGAATTAAGGGCAATTACTGTAATATTTAAATGCGAATTCTGATGGCCTGTGAATGGGGAAATTGCGAAGTACATTCGCGTATCTCTAAATGTATCAGTATTCAAATAGTATCTAGTGTTGCGTATACTCTCTGCATGAATATCGTTTATCGTCATAGCAAAACAGACCTTCACTGGAAAATGGTATCTCAGAATGTCCAATCCTCCGCCGGATGACATCTATTGGCGTTGAATTATTTTTTTCCCAACATCAAGACCATCCGGTACTTCTGCTTCTATATCTTCTTCTTCCAATTTTAATATGCCAAGTCTTGTACCTGATGGGGTGATTTTTCCATCATCGATCTGTTTCAGCAGTTTTATAGGCATTCCTACTTTTAAACGCAGTATATGATTCGACATGTGGGGAAATGTTGTGTCATTTAGAAATTCTATGCATAGTGTATGGACCATGTTTGCATAGTCATATGAAGCTGGAGATAAAGCGTCATTGCTTAGATATGTATGCTCTATTCACGGGAAATAAGGTAGCCATGCGTGAATTTATTTCAACACATTGTCGAATGAAAAGCTAAGATGGCTCTCCTCGAGAAATATCCTTTTCGGTGTTTCTATCATCAAATTCTGGATACGAATTTTAGATAATCGTCCAGAAATTCTTCTTTTGTTGTCGGAATCACATTCATGCCGTGATCCATGATTGGCGTTCCTTGAGTTGTTTCAAACCGTGGGTAGATTTTTTCCAGAATCGTTCTTCTTCTATCCCTGTTATACATTTCAATTCGTCAAAGTTTAGAATTTCATTAAAAAATCCGTCTCTGTGGAATTAAACAGAACATGTTAAATTGTGGGCATTAAAATCACTATATTTAAAATATGATTGTAAATCGAGCATGAAACCTGCAATGATTCTTTATGTTATTAATTATCACTGAGATCAATTATCACTGTATTTTCTTATTTCGGAAAAACATAAAATCAAAATATATACGTGTGTTTGAGATTTATACCTAAAACATGAATGTAAATCAACATAAAATCTCAAAAAAAAGTAATGCATACACCAATTACGATGTGATTGGCCAGAAAATGAAAAAACACACATGTTTGGTTTGAGATTTCAATTACGATGCAAAAAAATACTGTATGAAAACTGCAATACACTGAAATAAATTTACATGCCTTGGTCATCAGCCTTGGTTGCTTCTTTGTCGTATTTTTCTTTCACAGTCATATTTCTTGATTCTTTTCTGGGATTTCCTTTAGTAGATATTGAAACTATATAAGCTTGGTGCAATATCACTGTTATATGATTTATTAAATTGTATTGCTTGGTAAGAAAGATACAAAGCACCTAAATATTTGGAATGTAACGATATTAAAGGAATCCGAACTATGCTTAGATATCATGTTTCTATACAATCCATGGTTTCTGGATACTCCACCCAATTTATCAGATACATATTAGATATTGTACATATTTAAATATCGGATTACTCAATAAATGTAGATCTTAGTAAGGTATTTTCATATTATTTTCCCCATAATAAGATCTCAATAGGTTTGATGAATATCCTTTATAAGATCTCAATAGGTTTGATGAATATCCTTTATCTATGTTAAAAAGGTAATAAATATTTTAATATAATTTTTATTCCGATTAAATTTAGGGTTTCCAATGTTGAAGCTTGATAGTACTAATGATCATGTGTACTTCATAAGTTAGTTATCACCAAATGATCGCATATTTGGTTGGTCAGTACTAATGAGGTTGAAGTTCTATCATGGAGCTTGATAGTAATAAAACAAAAATAAATTCTAAATCACAATTCAAATTTCAAAATTCTACAAATAACAAAGAATTGATTGAAAATGGCAAGCAAGGTAAATTTAAACTATTTGGTAGGTATTAAACTTCTTTTGGTTGGTCGAATAAAACCATACCGTTTGTATCAAATCAAAGATTCACACCCCTTTTTCCTATGGTTTCTTTGTTGTCTTTGTATGTCTCTTTTTTTTTTTTGCAGATGTGAAGTTCATCAATATTATAGATAAGTATACTTTGCCTTTTTATATTGTTCCGCAAATGTTTTGTCGTAAATTTTTTTTTTAGATTGCATATATTCATACAGAGATGGGGTTTGTCTTTTTTTGAGTCAACACCTAGGGTTTGTTTGTTGATAGAAAAACAGTTAGGGTTGCTTCGTCTATTATGGTAGTAGTCTTATTCGAGACATGTTTCATCAGTTAATGCTAAATAGACTTGCACACTATTTGAACAATGAGAAAAAAATAAGGGCATACAAAGAACCCTAAAAATAAAAACTTCTACTAAGAGAACGCTAAACAAAAATGGGACCAATACTAATTGACAAAGCCATCTATTTTATTATTTCCTTAAACCATAATTCATAGTAATGTTGTACTCCGATTGAACTTCTAATTATCGTTGTCTGATACGATGACCACTTCAGAATCTTTGGTTTCTTCCGACTCACTGTCAGATAACAGTATAAGTTTCCTGCAACATTTTTTCTTGGCTGGTGTTACAACCGAAATTTCATCAGAGTCGGTACATCTTTTATTGGACTCACTTTCGGTATCAGATAGAACCTGCTTTCGCTTTGAAATTTTAGCATTCAAACTACACTTAAAAAATAAAATTCTAAATATTTTTTTTTTTATAAAAAATTATTTACCTGCTTGGAGTTTTGAAATATCCTCAACTGCAGTAAGATTAAATTTATGTAGTGGGATATTGCAATCATCTTCAGTAACTACGTTGATGCTTGTTTGATCGGTGAAGCGTAGTATCAGATTAGGGACAGGCCGAAGTTTTCCATTGAAAATAGAAACCAGAAAGTCTGTAATGATTATTATATTTTGCTCCTTGAGCTTTCTTTGTGATTTTCATAGTGGCTCGTCGAGATAATTGCTGGTATCCGTTCTCCCTGTTATGTTGGTTAGTTATCTTTGATGGAACTATAGGCTAAGAAAATTTTGAAGGAACTATAAGATAAGAAAACATGTAGTAATCACTTACGTTTTCCCGAAGTAAAATCATATTGAATTGGGAAAAATCTCCGTTCAATGTTTTCGTTTCCCAGGTCATGTCTATTCCGACTTTCGCCGAAATTAAAACTGCTCCATTAGTGTATCCATGTTGTATGAATGCTCTGAAAAGGTAAATTCTTGTGTAGGTTGAACCAAAGTGTTTATTGTTCATGTATATATAGATTGTCCAACAGTGAGTATATGGTTAGTTTTTATATATATAGTTAATAATACACGTAATCATAGGATGTAAATCTAGCATAATACTTTTTTGATCCGTATATACATATTTGTTTCTGTCTATAAATATTTCTACCTACTTTGAATTTTTAACTAATGGTGGGTTTGGATGTAGAATTTTAAAGGTGGAATTTATGGGCCCAGGGGATTTGGTAGAATTATGTTTCCCTTTGTATGTTTGGTTACCCGAATCCTTGGAATCACGTTTCCTACGGGATTCAGTTTTCAACAAATCCTCCATATGGAGTCAGAGCCCCTCCCTAAGATTTGCTGGGAAACTTATCAAGGGATTTGTGGACCCACTTTTTTTTTAACTCTAAATCCCATATATATGCAATTTTAAGATTTGAGGGTAATGCCAAACGGTTCAAAGACTTTAATACAAGAAAACTCTATAAATCCTAGGAATTTTAATTGACTTACCAAACACACAAGGAATTTACATGAATCCCAGAATTTATAAATTTGTAATCCCATGGGATTATAAATTCCTGGAAACGGTGAATTCTTCAAACAAACCCACCATAAGGATATTATCTATTTTCAGATATGGAATTTTTCCAAATAAAACCAATTTTACATCGCTTTAAAAATGTAAAAAAAAAAAACTTACGGATATATGTTTACATATATATATATATATATATAAAGTTTTTTTTTGAAGCATATATATATAAAGATACGTATATATTATATATATTATACCTATTTTTTTATTTTGAATTTTGAATTTTTTTTTCAAAATACTATACCTAAAATACTTCGTAAAATATTATATATACTATAATATATATATATATATATATATATATATATATATATATATATTATATATTATAGTATATTATATATACTATACCTAAAATATTGAATTTTTTTTATTATATATTATATATACTATACCTAAAATACTTCCTAAAATATTTTTTTGTTTTTTTCTTATGGTAGAGAATCCTAGGTATGCTGCTCAATAATGATAATATTAGAAATTCAAAAATATTCGGCTCGGTGGGCGGATTATATTTAGGGCAAAAAATCTAAGAATTAATATTAAGAATCTTATCCAATAAATTTAGGGTGAGGGAATCTAATGTATATCTTTGGTGATTTTTTTTTCTCCACGACTATATATCAGCTATGTTTGTACTCATTACCTACTATTTTTCAGTATGAAAGATATTAGGTAGTATATTTATAATATTCACTTATACGTAGTTGATCTTATTCGTTGAAATATGCATGTACCCGCATCCGTACCTTCAAGCAATCTCGTATTTTCCTCTTTTTTCTCTAGTATCACGCCCTTACGCTTCATACGATTCACCCTTGCATGCTCTGGAGTAGTCGGATCTATCATAAGCTGGTTTTCTTGGTTCTACCCACGGACTTTCTTCTTGCATGGATCATATGTAAGGGCAAAAAACAACGATAATCCCAAAAAAAAAAACATGCCGATGAAACACACTCAACCACAAAATATACCTGTATTTTTGCTCTTGCGCACTCCACTCTCAATCCGGGAGTCCCGATCCATTACCAAGTGTAAGGGCAACCGATTGTTCCATCATATTTTAGATCATTTCAATGTATTTTGGAAAGTGGATTCCACCTCATGAAAAAAACAACCAGAAGCTACGAATAAAGACTTTTATTGCAAAAAAGTCATTGAAAAAACAATGGGAATAGCAGATTAAAAGTGATGAGTTTCTCACCTCAATGTAGAGTGGAGTTTACGATCCTAAAAATAAACCTGTTTCTGGAATCAAATCAATCAATCAACGAAACAATAAAGACCTTCATCGCAAAAAGCCCAAGAAAAAACAATGGGAATAACATATAAAAAGTGATGAGTTTACGATCAAAGCATGCCGATGAAACACATTCAACCATAAAGAATACCTGTATTTTTGCTCTTGCGCAATCCGCACCAAAGAAAAATGGGATCATGGCATCTGTGCAAGGGCCTTAAATAGAGAGTAGATGAACCCAAAAAATTCCAAAAAAAAAAAAACCTTTTTTGTAGGAAATAATATACGTATCCAATATTCACATTTATTTGGATATTATATTGCAATATTTTCTTTCTTCCAATATTTTCTTACTTGTTATTTTTGATATCCACATTTATTTTAGTATTTTCCAAAATTGTTAATGAAATCGCTCCTATGAATTTTTTTTTTTTTTTCGTGATTTTTTTTTTTTCGAATTTGGAATTCTTACTCCTAATGGTTTTGTATTATTTTATTTTTTGTACAGGATTAACGGACTCTTCACTCTATTCAGGCATGACTCGCACAAATCAGGTATTTTATTTTTATCACTCACCTGAAAAGAATAAAAATTCATTTAGGTTCATGCTTATAATACTTTTTAGGTATTCAATACCATGTAATTAGGGGGAGATTTTTCTTTCATCGTAGTTTGGAGATGTAATTAAGGGGATTTCATTACAAAAACTGTAAATGGACATTGGACATTGGTTTATTCATATGATTTTTTTATTTATATGATTGTTTTTTTTAATCATATGATGGATTTAATTTTACGATGAAATCATGGTGAACATTTTATCTTATTTTATCATGATGATGATTTTTTTTTTTTGGTAATGTTTAAATTGCTTATATTTGTTTTGATATGTTTCTTAGAATAAATAAGATTTAGGAAATTTAGGAAATTATTTTCTAAAATGTGATTGGTAAAAAAATATTTGTGAACCCAAAAGATTTTCTTTGGAATTCTATTGGCTGAAATTTAGAATGGTGGGACCAGAATCAACCAGAAGCTCCGATTAACCACGTCGCTCGAAAAAACTCTGTTTTTATATAAAGAATATTTCTAAAATCTATATAATCTTTTGTGTCTACATTACATGCAAAATACAGTTTCGTTCCAATTTTATCGGATGTCCCCGACGCAAAATACTATCTACATTAATTGCTGCCTGTTTGTTTGTCTTTCCCATCACTTTTATTTACAATCACAACTTTTTAAGCCTGCAAAATACTGCGGTTTTAAAAGGTGGGTAACAGAATCATCTAATCAGTCATTTCTCATTGAATATAATTCTTCTAGATAACGACGAGTGTAATTACCTAAACTTTATGGGTGTTCTATGGTTTTCCAACCAAACAATGCATGAATTACGATTAGAGGAAATGCTATCCCACACGATTTTTGTGGGATGGCTTACCAATAAAAAGCGTTTTTTTACCGCTAATATTTGGATGATCAAATCACATGGTAAAAATTGAGCATTTAGGAAAGAACACATCACTTTCGGAAAAGAAGTAGACAACTTCTCCTAAAGGGTTGGTGTTAAGGCTTAGATCTTAGTTTTAACATGAAGTAGAGCTATGTAATATTAACATATCCCCAAATTAGTTTCAAAACCATAAAAGTCGTGTGGGATAACGCTCTTATGATTAATCTTGTTATTACTAAGCAATAATCTAATCTTGTAAAGGTCGTGGCATACAACTTTTTTTTATTGTGAAACCCAAATTTGATCAACTTGTGTTATTATTACACAGAAAAGGTCGGCGCATACAAGAAGATCTCAAAGATATATAACATTATTAAAACAAAGAAAAAAGTTTGGATATGTTTTTTGTAATAGATTTTTATTTTTCAGAGTCAAAACGTACATCTTAGATTCTTAATATATAGATTAAGTGGGGTCCGAGTATATAACCATGGCTGGATGGGGTTAACGTTCAGGCACCATTTTTGTCCTGAAATGGGACAGACTTGACTACTAAAAATGTGAATATTTCTTTTTTTTTTTTTTTTTTTGGATGGAGTGAATATTTCTTTTCAAAAAGATTGGAATCAATTTTATCGCAGGCTTAAAAAGTTGTGATTGTAAATAAAAGTGACAGAAAGACAAACAAAACAGTTGGCAAGACTGAAATGTCCAATGTTGGGGTCAGTAATATCGTGCTTTGGGGATTGATATTTTTTTCTTCTCATGGGTATGTTTTTTTAGTTTCAAGGGGTGACACTTTGATGTTTCAATTGTTCCAGTAGGTTTTGGTTTATGTTATGTCGTGCCCTATTTGTTAGTTACTCGACTTGATGCTAGGTGTGTTTCATAGCGGTTCTGTGATTGACTTCTTCTTATTAAAAAGGAAAATGTTGTAGATAATCTGTATCCCCTATGGCCGATAAGAAATTACATATATGGAAGATCCCCCGTTCAGTGGGTATTCTCGGAAACAGTTGAGAGAAATGTTTGGGAGTGGTCAAGAAAGAGGAGCAGAAGTTTCATCCGACAACTATGGAGTATCTAGCCTTTTGCGATTTGGTGGAATGTATCTTGCATCGGAGGAACTTTGATCAGAGGAACTATGGAGTATCGGCTTTACATGGGATATCGGAGGAACTTTGATCAGCTTATCACTTCCATTAAATATACTCTATATAACCGGTCTTTGAATTCACAGTTATTTGAGGGCTACTCTTTGAGTACCTTAATCTCAACTTGGGAGGCAGTTGTTGGTAACAATTAGCTAATCCCAAACTTTTGTAATCTTAGAGCAATTCCTATGGGAATGAACAAACCCATTCGTTTGTTGAGCCAGGTGGATGGCCAAACTAGGTTTTCCACTATGATAAAGCACTGAGCGTTAGATCAATAGGCGTGCGATCTAGGTAAAAACGCTAGCGTCATTAGATCGAACGTTGGCGTTGGAAGGAAAAACGCCTGCGTCAGAAGAACCAACGCGGCATCACAAGATATATCGCCATCGTTTTTGCTTCTAACGCCAACGGGTAGTTTTTAAAATTTCGAATTTCACTTTTTACCTCTATAAATTACCACCATCTTCAAACAATTCACTCACACCAAAATTCACTTGAATTTTCTCTTATAAAATGGTTGAAAAGGCGATCACACTTTTTTGCGACGCAAAACTTGAAGCTGTTGTTTCTAAGATATGTGGGAGTTTTAAGAAGATTGAAAATTGTAAAAGGGAAGTGCAAGTTTTGGAAGTTGCTCGGAAGCGGCATTCGAGTGCAGTAACGATGTGCTTGAGATGGACCATCTTTTAGAATTATGAAACACGCTTCGTAACGAAAAGGCTTACCGTGAGCTTCCTCCCAATTATCAAGAGTTGTTTGGATCACTTCATCTTGATTACAGATGAACTTTTCTCGATCAATTTTAAGAGCAAGAAATGGTGGATTTGCAAGCCTAATAGAATGAAAACGAGCACGCAATCGGCGAGCATCTCGGTTTTGGGTTTCCCATCAATGAGACAAACATTGAAAAACGTTCTCCCAAAAAAAGAACCGTCATGAGAAATAACAACACCAGTGATTACCCTATGAAAGAAATATGCTTTGCATAGAGTTATATCCTGTTCTTGAGTAAACTTGGGACCACGATTTCTAATAGACATTTCTGCAAAAGAGGAGAGATGTAGAAAAAAACAAGAAGAAGAAGATGTGATTTTGGAGATGGGAGCAATGAAATTTATAAAAACAAGAAGAAGAAGATGTAATTTTGGAGATGGGAGCAATGAAATTTATAGGTGAGAAAGAAAACTTTGACGTTGGAAATGGAAATTTAGCCGTTGGCATTTGTAGTAAAACCACCCGCGACTTTCCTTTGAGCGCCCGTTTGAATTACCAACGCCTATTTTCTATTATAAATACATCATTAGGTTTTATTCTAAACCAAACCAACCGATTTCTTTCTCATCATCCACCATGTTTTCTAAAGGCAAAGCGAAACAAATATTATGTGCGAAGCAAAAGAGGTTTGTCCATTATGTTTCATGGATAACCACAGTCTTATGCAATGTCCTTGGATGTATTCAAAGTGTCTGCGTGAAGGTTGTTCACGCATCATAATGGTGATTGAATCACAACCGGAAAAGCTCAGGTATTTGCAATGTCAAGATCCCAATTGTCCAGAGGAACCACATATGCTAGATGATGCTATGAAGGTTAAAAAAGAAGAAGAATAAAAGATTGCAACACTCTGCAAAAACTTCAAACTTAAAGCCAAATTGAAGAAGGAGTTATTACACTGCAAGCATTGTGGATATGGAGATCACGAATAAAAACATTGTCCACAGAGAATCAGTTCATGATCAAAGCCCGGTTGCAGGACTTGTATGCATTTGCGGACTTCTTCTGAAGAAGACACATATGGAAGGCATTTCTGGGAATGTCCCATGTGTTTTTTGGTGGAGTGGGCTGATTGAAGTTGTAGGACAAATCGATTCACTATGTTATTATGTTATTTAATTTGTTGTTTATTTTGTGTTATTACGATTATCTAAAACCATCAATATCAAGTAATTTAAATTATTCCTCGATTAAACATTGCACCATCAATTTCATAAATAAAAACATACTGCATTGAACAACCACACCATACATGAGAATAAAAAAAATACATCAGATTAAAACAACTACTACATAGGCGGCGTCAGTTCTCGGCGAGTGGTGGAATTCCTAGGGCGATGTACGTATCGTATTTGATGAGTACCCTAAGAATGTTGAAACAAGCATGGAATTTGAACTGACGACCGCGGTGAGATGCTGGCCACATCGCTAGAGTTCTGGGTTCCACTTCATGTTCGGCTTCACCGTTGAGCTTATTTTTGTGATTCTCCATTAGTTGAGCGATGAACTCCGATACATTACAACTAATTACACTAAAACGATGCGCCAATCCTGACAATTGCGTCTATTAATGTTCATCGTTTCAGCAGCGAACATTTCAAAAACTTTCTACCAGAACGTCGATTGTGATACATTCCTACAGGTAGCAACATCAGCGGAAACATCTTGTGTTTGAAAAACATAGGCTCTGTAAATAGCTAAATCCTCTTGTTGAGTGAATCTAACAGAACGAACTCTAGGAGGCATTTTTGTAGATGATTTGAGAGGGAAGAATGTGTGAATTTAGAGTTGAAATGAGGAGTATTTATAGATTTCAAAAAATGTAGCCGTTGTATCAAAGGTTTTTGCAGCCGTTCAGATTGATCCGTTGGCGCCATTGGGACAGACGCTGGCGCTTTTAATACTGACGCGGGCGCTTTAAGTGAAAACACGTGTCGGAAGTACATACGCTGGCGTTATTTCTTCAGACGCCAGAGTTGGTAGCAATGTCGCCCGTCTTTAACACAGACGCGCGCTGGATGTTCCGACTCAATGTTCAAAGCAACAGATTTGTTGATTTGAACATCCATTTTTCATGTTTGTTCATTCCATAGTGGGAGCAAAATGAACAAACTCTGAGTTTGCTCATTCCATTGGAACTGCTCTTAGTTTCATCTCTTTGATGAAGCTCTGTCTTGTCTTTAATACAGTTTGCATTTTACTCTTTAAAAAAATTTTGAAGTAATTGAGAATGCATGGGCTTTGGAAGTTGCATGCTCACAAGCTTTTAAGTTTGTCTCCAAGCTAAAAAAAAAAAAAAAAAAAGGATTTTTTGGGGACCATGACTTTTTTGAGGGGACCATGATTTGATTAGGCCACCTTCCCTATGATTATAAGGGGTGACCTAAAAAGGTGGGATGACTAAGTTACCCTTTTATTAATTAATTAATTAATTAATTAATTTTTCAAAGTCTTAATTTTTTCTTTCTTTTATTTTTTTTTCAAATTTTTAAATATATTTTTTTAAAAAATTTTAATTTTAATTTTTTTGTATTTTTTGTATGTGGTTCGGTTATGGGAAAAATAATAAATCTAGTCGAACTTGAAGTTCGGCTAAGAGAAAATATATAAAAGTTTTTTTAGATAAGAGTTCGGTTAAGTAAAAAACTTCTAAAACTTTTGCGAACGCACCGAACTTTCAGTTCGGTTTGCAAAGATTTTTATGAATATAACCGAACCCCGTTCAATGTATTTTCAGATAGGAGTTCGGTATATCTAAAATCTAAATCACCCCCTTAGATACTTTTCCTTCTCCCAAGTCCTACCGCCCAACTCTTTCTTTTCTCTGTTTTCTCTGTTTTCTCTGTTTTCTTTTTTTGTTGGCTTGATTCTCTCTTTGTTACCAATATAAGAGAAGATCATATGTAGAATTCTTTGTTTCGTTTTCTAAATTAGTCCAACAACATCTTATTATCTTAAATATGAGTTCTATTTTATGAATTCATCTTTGTTTTATGACAAGATTTTTTTTATATATCCATGAATGAATTTGATGTGGATGATTTTTTTTTCCATGAATTAATCTGATGATGGATGACTATAGATCTGATTCTTTAAAGCAAGATCCATCTATCAATTGCTATAAACATCTCAAGTAAAACACAGTGGAAAGTTCTGTTTTAAAATTTTTGATGGATGCTTCAAAAGGAAAAAAAAAAATCGATAAGAAAGGAAACAGTTGAACCTTCAAAAACCCAGATGGGTTAGCTGGTTCGCCGGTTGAACCGGCCAGTTTACCCGGGTTACTGGTTTTTTAACATTTTAGTGAGTCAGTATTGAACCAGATCGTTTTTCTTACTGGTTTACCGGTTCTCCAGTCCAACCGGCCAGTCCGGTCCGGGTCTGAAAACACTGCATTGCAGCTATCTATCTTGAGGGTAAGGCTGAAAAATGGTTTTTAAATTTTCAGATTAATCGTAATCGTATTACTTGGGATGAATTATCTCACCATTTATGTGCTCGATTTGAAAACCCCGTTGAGGAGAATTTTGTGGGTAGTTTTAACAAGCTAATACAAAGTTCAACTGTGGATGATTACTATGAGGAGTTTGAGTCACTTAAAGCACTAATGTCTGGCATGAATCCTTCATTGAGTTAAGCTTACTTTGTCATGAGTTTTCTTAGTGGATTAAAGGATGAAATTGAGTTAAGCTTACTTTTTATTTTTTATTTTTTTATCGAGCAAAAAAGTTCCACCCATAAACTTTAGTTGATGCATTTTCACTAGCCAGACTACAAGAACAAAAAATCCACTTAACCAACACAGCTACTAAACCATTTACCAAAACTTTCACTACCCCTTATAACTCTCATAGACAATACTCTCCTACACCCTTATCACCTAAGTCCATTCTCACATTACCTAAATCAACTCCTACAACTCCCAAAACCTTTTTCACTCCTACTCCAAAGCCTAACCCTCCACCTCCAGTTATTAAAAAACTAACACAGGAAGAGATGGATAAAAGAAGAGCACAAGGGCTATGTTACAATTGTGATGTTGTATATAGACCATGCCACTTTTGTAAAGGGAAACAAAAACTTTACATGGTCCATATGGACACTCCTGAGTCATAGGATACTGAAGAGGAGGATTTTTTTTTTTTTTTAAGAAGAAGCAAATGAATCTCCAGTGCACTCTGATATTGAAGTCTCTCTCCATGCTCTCACAAGCACTGTCACTGGTGATACTATTAGGATTCCTGACATTATCATCAAGAAAACAGTTTCTATTCTTATTGACACAGGAAGCACCACTAGCTTCATTGATACTGATTTAACTTCTTCACTTCAATGTTCCATTGCACCCACCCCACCAATGATGGTTACTGTTGCTAATGGAGCACAAACAGTTAGTTCAGGTATTTGTCCTAAACTACAATGGAGTATGCAGGGACACACATTTATGGATGATTTGAGAATAATTGGAGGATGTGACATAGTACTTGGAGCAGATTGGCTAAGGAAACTAGGTGATGTGATCTTCAACTTTGCCAAACTCAATATTTCCTTTCATTATAACAACTAGCATATTACTTTGCAAGGCACTACCCCAAAGAACTCCTTCTTAATGATGAGTAGTACAGCCATTAAAAAGTACTTTTACAAGCATTCTCATGGCATGGCAGCCCATCTATTTTCCATTTCTCCAACATCAACATCCCCTCCAACTCCTGAAATTTTACTACCATTTTTACAAGAATTCAATGATATTTTTCAAGAACCCACTGAACTCCCACCAAAAAGGAGTTTAGATCATACCATTCCTTTACAACCTAACTCAAATCATGTCAATTAAAGAGCCTATAAATGTCCATATGTACAGAAAGGAGTAGTTGAGAAATTGATTAAGGACATGCTTCATTCGGGATTATTCAACCAAGTAATGATCCATTTGCATCTCCAATACTTTTGGTCAAGAAAAAAGATAATTCTTGGAGGTTTGTGTTGATTATAGGAAACTCAATAGCATTACTATTAAGGATAAATTTCTTATTCGTATTGTTGATAAGCTGTTAGATGAACTTCAAGGATTTCAAGTCTTATCCAAGACTGATCTTAGAGCTGGCTACCACCAAATCAGGGTCAGTGATTTGGACATATTCAAAACTGCATTTAGAACTCATCAAGGCCATTATGAGTTCAAGGTCATGCCCTTTGGCCTCAACAATGCCCCTGCAACATTTCAAGCCTTAATGAATGACATCTTTCAACCATTCTTGAGGAAATTTGTTTTGGTCTTCTTTGATGACATACTTATTTACAGTTCAAGTATGACTGAGCACTTAGAGCATCTACATATTGTTTTCTCCTTATTAAGACAACACCAGCTATTTATAAAGATGTCTAAATATAGTTTTGGCCAATCATCATTGGAGTATTTGGGTCACATTATTACACCCGTAGGGGTTTTTGATGATCCTACAAAGATTTCATTCATGCAGACTTGGCCACTTCCAAAAAACATCAAAGAGATAAGAGGCTTTCTTGGCCCCACTGGATATTATAGGAAATTTGTGTAAGGCTATGGTGCCATTAGTAAACCTCTGTCTGACTTACTCAAGAATAATTCCTTTCATTGGAGTCCTGCATCAACCATTTTCTTTGAAAAGCTCAAGCTAGCCATGAGCAACACTCCTGTTTTGGCTCTCCCTGACTTTACTAAGCAATTTTTGGTAGAAAGTGACGTCAGTGATTTATGTGTTGGTGCGGTTTTACTCCAAGAAGGCAAACTAATTGCTTACTTCAGCAAGCCATTAGGTCCAAGAGCAAGAGCACTCTCTACTTATGAGAAGGAATTCTTAGTTATTGTCCTTGTTGTTCAAAGATGGAGACACTATTTGCAGGGTGCCAAATTTATCATTAAAACTGACCATCAAAGTATTCAATACTTCCTTACACAAATATCACCACTGCTCTGCAACAAAAATGGCTTATCAAGCTATTGGGATTTGATTATGACATACGGTATAAGAAAGGTGTAGATAATGTAGTTGTTGATGCACTTTCTAGAAGACATGCTATTTCTTGCAATTCATTATCTCTCTCTACTACATCTTGGATGCAAGATGTGGTTTTCAGATATGCACAAGACCACAAGGCAGAGCAACTTATATCACAACTACTCATCAATGTTGATAGTGTGCCATATTTCACATACAAGGAAGGCATTATGAGATACAAAAGCAGAATATACATTGGCTCAGAAGGCAATGTCAGAGACAACATTTTGCAATCATTACATGCCTCTGCTATAAGATGACATTATGGTATGCAATCCACTTATGTCATACCTAAGAGCCATTTTTACTGGCAAGGAATGCTAAAAGATATATTACTATTTGTGTCCCACTGTGACATTTTCCAGAAAAATAAGAGTGATCAAACAAATAATGCTGGCCTGCTTCAACCTTTGCCAATCCCTGATCAAGCTTGGCAACACATTACTATGGACTTCATTGATGGCTTACATGTCAGCAACAGAAAGAATGTTATTCTGGTTATAGTAGACATGCTAACCAAGTATGCTCACTTCATTGCTCTGCAACATCCTTACACAGCTGCATCTGTGGCTCAAGCATTCCTCACTAATGTATTCAAGCTACATGGGTTGCCTTCCTCCATAGTGTCTGACAGAGATAAAGTGTTCACAAGACATTTCTGGCAAGACTTATTCAAAGTTTTAGGGACTAGCTTAAACTTGAGTACTGCTTATCATCCATAAACAGATGGACACACTGAAAGAGTAAATGCATGCTTGGAAAATTACTTAAGGTGCATATGTGGTCACAAACCAAGCAGCTGGAGTCACTGACTATCACTTGCAGAGTGGTGGTACAATACTAACTTCCATAGAGGCTTGAAAATGTCTCCATTCCAAGCATTATATGGGTATGTTCCTCCCCACATGGCTTTCCCTACTTCTGTGGCTGCAGTTGAGACTTATCTGAAAGACAGAGCCATTATGATGGATCTGCTCAAAGAATCACTCCACAAAGCTCAAGAACGTATGAAACTGTATGTTGACACTTCAAGGGTTGAGAGATCACTTGCAGTGGGGAATTTTGTCTATTTGAGGCTTCAACCTTACATGCAAGCATCTGTATCACTCAGGAATAACTTCAAACTATCATCTAAGTTCTATGGCCCTTTTCAGGTGTTGCAAAAGGTAGGTGTTGTAGCTTACATATTGGAATTACCTTCTAGTTCACGTATCCATCATGTATTCCATGTTTCGCAATTGAAGAAACACATTGTCCTCAAGCACACACCCTCTACCGTTTTACCTGTTGTGGATCATTCTGGAGCTGTCATTATGTTTCCTGAAAAGGTGCTACAATCACGCACCATGCTCATTGGCCAACATCATGTATGCCAAGTTTTAATCTAATGGAAACACTCCACGGCTAAAGACGCTACTTGGAAAGCCGTATCCAACATCAGAGATCATTATCCTAGGTTTATCCTTGAGGACAAGGATCTTCTTCAGGGGAAGGAAATGTTGCATACTACGGCCTAATAGCTCTCTTCTTATTTTCTCTTTTGATATACGGGCCACTGAATTGGCTGCCCCTAATCTAGATAGTCGAGTGCCTCAGTATTTTACTTTTCGTCCGTTGATTAGCGAACGCGTGTACTTCATCCATTGCGTAATCATTAGGGATTATTATTGGTTATAAATGTGTAAGAGAAGCTTATCTTCTCCAATAATTGAAAAGTTAATGAAATAGAATTTGTGGTTGTGCTTTCTTAAGCCAGATTTGGCCTGAATCTCAAATTTAGGAGGTGTTTACACCAAATTTATCATCTATGTGTGCTAATTGTTGTGTTCATACAACAAAGTGACCAAAATATATGATGCAAATCAGATTCACATGTATACTTGTAGACGATGTTTAATCTCCATTTTTCATGTTGAATTCTTAAAAAAAGATTTTCGGATGTTCATTTCTGGGCTTGGGTATAGAATTACAAGCCGAATCTTGTTAGGAAGAACCGTTCGGCTGATATTCCTAAAGTCGAACCGTAGTTATGAAAAAAACAATGACGTTCGGCTTATTCAAACTGCAATCGTTGTTGGACGAACTTGTACTTCGTAGTTTGGTATTTTATAAGTTGCGACTTGCAGAGTCATGTTCAACTTACTATATGTTACAATCGAACCTGGTAGTGTAAAAACACAAGTTAAAGTTTCGGCTATACAATTGCATTTTCAGTATGATATGAACCTTACAAGATAAAGGTTCGACTTGCAGTTTAGATATCGTATCAACCGAACCTTGCCTTGGTAGAAAATTTTTATAGGTTCGCCTAATAATCTAAATTTTCGAACTTGCCAGATTTTATCCAAAATAAACAAGGTTAGGCTGAAAATAATATACCAGATAATCAGCCGAACATAAAGGTCTTTTTCATTATAAACTGGTTCGGCTAAAAACGTGATGTTTCAATATCAGCCGAACTGTTCTTCTGAAACATAAAAAAACGAAGAACAAAGATCTGGGTTCCAACATGCGGATCTAGAACTAAATCTCTTGCACGACGCTTCACACAACTCAGTGATCAAAGAATTATACTTGTGGTTTTAATCAGTGATAAAAGATTTATGAATCAACAAATAGTCGTCGACGAAAAATAAAATGAAAGCGGTTTGATAATGATTAGATTATGTTAGGAATGAAAATGATTTTTGATTGTAAAAATGATTTTGGATTTTGATTAGTTTAGGTTTATGTTTTAGATGTAGGTGAAGGGTATTTAAGTAATTTTAAATAATTAACGGTAACTTAGTAATCTACCTACTGCTAGGACGCACCTTACAACCCACCCTGGATAGGAAAATGATTTTGTATGCCTCAAAAAGGATTCCTTTATAAGGTTTTTTAAAGTTGCTTACAAGATAGATTTAAGCCTCGTACAATTTTTTTTTTTTTTTTTGCAAACCCAGTAATTTTTCAAACCCCTTCAACATTCAATTTTTAATTCCGCAATGATATAATACTCCCTCCATCCCTAAATATATGACCTATTTATTTTTAAATTTTGTCCCACTAATATTTGACCTATATCATTAAACAAATGGATATTTTTAAAAACTACCCTTTTAGTCGATTATTATTTTTTTGTATAAGGAATATGTATAATATATTTTTTTTCAATCAAATACTGATTACATAATCGCTTACAAGAACAACAAAAGCATCAAAATACATGATAATTAAAACCCTAATACAATTAAAGATATCAATTACAAGCATATATAGCAAAGAGAAAAACCGTAAAGATACCCAATTTTTGTTTATGTAGTAGGGAATATTGATGGCATTATCCGTATCAACTCGGACCATTTGATCTGATTTTCCTCTTTTTTGATAAGAGATGCTCCTAAAGGAAAAGAGTTTTTTTCCCCCATAATCTTGCATACCCAAATGAACCCGGATGCCCTAAATCTCTTAGATTGAGAATAGATTCAAATCGATACCGTGTTGAGGAATTTATGTTTTTGAATCGAGATTAGCAAGCCACGATCCAACCATGAAGATTTGAAGAAATCGCACTCGGAGCGAAAATACGAAAGCTCCTAACGGCGAAGAAAAATCACTCTAAATAGTGAAGAAATATGTAGAAAGACATCAAAACAATTAAAAAGTAATTAAATCATTTATCCGTGGTACGGTTCAAGAGGTAAATCATTAATAAATTTTACTAATTATTATTCATAAGGGTATAGCTGTAAAAAAATACTTAAAAATACTCTCCTCTTCTCTTTGCCTTAAGAGTTGTACAAACTTGATTTGGCAGTCCTAGAAGCCATTCAGTGGGCGAAAATCAAGAATGTGGACTCCATTGGTTTCTGCAATGATGCAAAGAAAGTCATGGATTATTTAAAGAATAAAATAACAACCCACATAAATTTAGTTGTTTCATCGTGGAATACTGTTACGTCTTGTTGGATTCTTTTTCTTTTATTATTAAAACTAGTTATTTGAGCGTAAATTTAAGTCTTTGGTTGATAAAGCATCTAAGCATTGTAAACGGCCTAATACTTGTAATGATTGGTGAGTAATTACTTTTACTTTTGATATTCTTCCACAAAACCTGGAATCTCTTTCTTTAATACAATATTTTTATTTCCAAGAAAAAAATAACAAACAATGAGTTCCCTTATTGGCTGGGTATATAGTAAATGCTAAACAACTGAGAGCCCTAAAGCCTAATCCTAAAATAAATAAATATTGTAAGATATTCAAGAAAGGGTGAGCGTACATTTGGAACCATATGCAGTAAACCCTCTTACCCTTCATCAAAGTTGAAAATGGGTAGTAAGAAGAAAATACTATTAGTCATTGATGTTGATAATCAGTACGAGCAGACTCGAAAAAGTTAATATGCTTTTACCATATTTACCAACTATGGGTAGGAAGAGTTATCCATAAATCTGGTTATGAGTTTCTCTTCTTGGAGATGACATAAATTTTTAATCTGGTTATAGATTTTTCATTTATTTTATGCATAATTACTCTTGTTGAATCATTGCTAGTTGTAGACTCCACCCTTCACTAACTAATTTATACTTCACAATCATGTAAATGCAGCGACTCTAGATGATGTTGTTGAAGGGAAATTCTTTTATAGTTGGGGAAGTTTCTTAGATTTTTGCATAGAAAACCATCTCAGTTTTTTTTTTTGTGATTGAGAATTATGACAAATCATCCTCAAAGTAGTACCATTCTTAACCGTTGAATGTCGCATCGGTCAGGGTCTTATTAAGTTAAACCCAGTTTCTACTAGTAGAGAAGAATATTACGTGTCATTTGGGGGCGACATTCTCATCATAGAGTTAACTGGAAAGGTTCAAGTTTTAAATTAAAACGTCAACGAATATAGATGATGTTACTGAAGGGAATTATTTTTGTATAGCTGGGAAAGTTTCTTAGATTTCTGCAGAGAAAACCATCTTCGATTCAGTCCTCTTCGACATGCAAAGCATTCAGACAATATGATCATATACTATGTGCACAATCCTCCTATACTCAGTAAATGCATGGATTGGTAAGTTTTTTTTTTCCTGTTTTGTTTTTCTCGAATTTCATCTTTTTCAAACCAATAATAATATTTGGAAATGTAAGGCGTGTATTATATGGGTGAGGCTATTGTGAACTTGGATCTAGGGCTAGTAAGAGGTTCCAAAATCAAATGTGGCTATTGTGACTATTACCCATTGTTGTTTTAAAGAAAAGTTTGTTGGGTTGAGATCTCTGAGTATTAGATGTTTTCTCTTGTAAGTATCTTTTTCTTTAATATAATTATCTTTCTTCTCAATAGAAAAAAGAAAAAAAAAACTAGGATAATATATTAAAAGGAAATAATAATTTATCAATAACTTCACAAAGAAAATATTACACTCCCAAATAAATAAAAACAAACGAAAGAGAATATAACATATATGTACAATTTTCATAGGAAAAAATATCTAAAGCAATTGTACAACATATTGAAGATGAAACTGTACCTACACAACACAAAAAAAACATCATAAACACAATATACTAAAAAGTTTGAAGACAAACATGAAAGAATCGTGAGAAACTAAGTGTTTTATTTATGCCTTCGTCGGCGTTTTAATTTCTCGTATGAGTAGACCATAGCATGAGAATTATTAATTCAAACACAAGATAGAGATTTAGGTACTTAAATAATAAAAACAAAAATAACTAATTTGACTAAAATGAAAAGGTTAATAAGAATTCTTACATCTTTTTATTTATTTATTGAAGTCGACAGTTTTAATTTTACTATTCTCATGACCTTTATTTCCCATTAATCTTGTAATTACTTCAATTTGGTATTACATCTTTTTATTTATTTATTGAAGTCGACAGTTTTACTTTTACCATTCTCATGACCTTTATTTCTCATTAATCTTGTAATTATTTCAATTTGGTATTAGCTTTCAACTTTTTTTCTTGAGTTTATAAAAATTCTAGATCACGCGGACTAGGAACATCACACTCTTTGGTATTACTGTTGGCGCATGCATGGGGTACTCTTTAGTATAATTTTTTTTTATCACATCTATGAGTTTCTGTCACTTTTTGTTATTTGTTGACTTTAATATACGTGTTATATATTAATTAGTATGAGTTTTTCAACTAGGGTTGGCTATAAATTTGTTTTCCTTCTTTCTAGTTTACTCGACAGCTTTCGAGTAATCGTCAAGAACAAATTCCTCAAGATGATCAGAGTGATTCACTCATTATTCTTGATAAAGAAAATAAGTATCTCTTTTTTGATAGAGAAACAAGTATCCCTTTCTTGATGTTACTAGTCTACTGATTCCTTTTCCTATAAATAGATATGAGCATGAGAGTGATTTATTCGTTCTTATTTATAATTTCTCTCCCTTTCTGTCTCGATATCCAAAACTAATAGTATCTAATTTCAATGAAATTACTCATTTTCTACCAAGAAACTTATATGATAACTAGAAGAACCTGGTTATAAAGGGAAGAAAAAAAACAAAACAAAAAAACATGCTAATAGTACGTAGTGGTTCAAATTTAGAGGATGAGCACGCTTCTAAAAGAATAAAACCGTTGGTTGAAATTAGATAAAAAAAAAAGTAGTGCTACTCAGGAAGAAAATATATTCAAAGAAGAAGATAAAGAAAGTATTACAAAAAATAAAATTGATGCCACAAAGGAATCTCAAGAAGTAGATATGGTTATTTGTGTACAAGAGGGGGAACCGATTACGCAAATGCTATCAGATGTTATATCTTCATAGGATCAGAAAAAAATATATTACAAGAAAAACATGCAAAATGGTAGTTATATGAGGAAGGTCTTAAGAAAGTGTCGATTTTGTCTCGGTAAAATATTGAATGCTTGGATGGAGAAGTTAGGGATGGATAGAGAATTGTTTGAGAAGATTTAGAATATGATTGACGTCAAAGAAGAAGATCTATAAAGTATTGGAAATTGTAGAAATCATTTATTTTATTTTATTTTGCTAACATATGCATGATTGGCTAACATTTAAGCATCGTTGAGGGTGAGGGAGAAAAATGCAAATAACTTTTCATTGATAACATTTAAGCATCTGAATTTTGAAATTGAATTTTCGAAGGCGGTGATAAGAAATCGGTAATGGAGTCCTGTAGTACCAGTAATTCAAGAAGTGGATCATTTGATGTTGAAACTTATTCAAGTCTATATAGGGGAAGAACTAAACTAATGAGACTTCTATTCATCTCTGATAAATCTTATGATGAAGAGATGAAATTAGAAACATTAAGGTTGGTTTACGATGAAGTTAAAAAAGGTGAGGATACCGATTTGCTGAGAGAAATCGTTGATAAAATCGATGGAAAATTAGGGGATTGGTACCGTTTGGATCAGGAATGGATCGCTGAAGTTGATCGGAAAGCAGATCTGGAGAAGAAGACGCTTGAAAACGATCTCAATTCTGCAATTGTATGGTTTCTATCCTTTATTTCTTGATATTTTAATTAGATGACTCTGTTCATGAATCTAATTTTCACATGATATGTTGTTGTAAGAGGATGATGATGTTTTAGGGTTAGTGACTTCATATTGCGTTTCATTGGATTGATTGATTTTACGGAATTAAATTGAGATCATGCAATTTTCCAAGTGAAAATAACAAACAAATATTGTGAAAAATATTGTTTCTTACCTCCAGAACTCCCAAAAATGCATTAAAACTATCTTTAACACACGTCGAGCAATCACCGAGGGCCATGTAAATCTCTAATAAAATCGAAGACCCCCAATCATATGTTGGTGCTTTCTCTAAATCTTCTAATGCTTTGAGAAACCCAATTAACACTACTGAGCTAGCATTTGGAAATAGACATTGGCCTAGTGTCCACAATACAGATAGACGTTCGAGTTCCTCATAATGGTCGGGGAACAAATATTAATAACCAGCTTCCCTGTTTTCATTCATTTTCCTAGCATAATGTATAAAAAATGCTTTCAACCCAGCCACTTTTAACCCATTTGCTTTTAATTGTCTATATGAAACATTTCCTTCTACATCACTTGAATATAAGGGAAGTCTTTGTTTCCATTTATCTTCTGATGACCAATTTAGTTTGTTAAATGGAAGTAAGTTTCCAGCACATGGAATTCCCGTTAACATGTACAAATCTATCGGTATAACTCCTATTAACAATAATTATTCATAATTAGAATTTGTTGATTTTTATAAAACAAAACACATAATCTAAAAATTAAATTACTAGAAAAAACTGACTTACCTCATTCAAAGTCCTTGAAAATTAAAGAACGTGTTTGTAGTCTTCCACCATCATTCTAATTATATAACTTGAACTCCTTGAGTCTTGTGGTTTCTAGGTTGTATATGATATAGATGTCGCCAAGGATATCTTGTAACTCTCTCTTGAACAACATGGGGAAGTAATTGAAAAATCGTATGTAACTCAGTTCATCCACCTCTTAGAGTTACTGAATTAACTCGCTCCTCATGGTCAGATAGGTGATTAGAGAACATACCTTCAACGGCTACTTGTATGACATTACCAAACTCATAATTTGTACCCACAACAAAACTTATTCCACTAGCTGGAGTACTAGTACATCCTTTGGCTTTTCTATTTGTTTTTCTTCTCTCCTTTTTTTTTTAAGAAGTAAAACGAAAGACAATTGTTTAAGTTTAAGAATAGAAGAATTGAGAAGAAGAATTAAGAAGAGTTGAAAAGAGAAGAGAACAAGGTGCGGTATTTATAAGAGTTAGAAAGTCGAACGTTGATGATATTGATTATAACGCTAGCGACGGAGTCAATATCGAGCGTTATTGATAATATCGCCAATAATAAAGACTTTATCGCTGGCGATATTGTCAATAAAGATCGCTAGAAACTCGGTCGCTCCGTGGTTGGAGTGGCACAAATGGTTTGCCATGCCAAATAACATTTTTTTTTGGCAAATGCATACTTGCATAGGAATAGGCCTAACAAAAAAGAAAAAGATACAAAACGCAAGTTTCTTCTTTAAAAAAAACAAGTTCCTCTCTCTCTCTTAGTACGACTGCGTCTCTCTCATCAATTAAACGCAACAAACCGTTTTACCACCCTGAGGGGTGGTTTCTCTCACTCCTTATCTCTCAAACCCACCTTTACCGGTTATCTAAGCCGTTTTATGACCGTTTAATCAAGGAAAAACAGTTTCGTGACCGGAATCTAACCGGATCTTATCGGCAATTTACAATCAATCTAACGGAACGTAGTAAAGGAAAAAACAAATCAAATACCCAGTTATGGAAAATCAATGATTTCCTAAAAGTTTACCTTAATCTACAAACCCTCCTTTTCATATCTTACTGTTAATGGTCAATCCAAGATACAGTTTCAAAATACTATAGTCACCTACTCCGGCCACCGTTTATAAAGACACTGAAGAGTTCAAAGACACCAAGATTCTGAAGATTATTAAGCTACTTGAAGACACTTAAGATACAAAGGTTACTTAAGACACGGAAGTTATCAAAGCTACTAGAAGACACTGAAGTTTGCTATCAATATAGACAGGACACTTATCTCTACCTACTAGATCCAGAGACTAACCTCCTTGATTTTTATTCTACCTTTCCTAATCTTTGTGAAACTTCTTTTGTTCTATATTTACTGTTCTATTTTAATAATTGCTGCCCTTTAAGAATTTTCCTATATTTTGTTTTCTAATTCTATCTTTGCTCTGATTTACTATAATTTCTCTAGCAAAATTCAGTACCCCAGTCGTGTTTTCTCCTCTAATTAAGACCAAATTTTTAATTACATTGATTTATAGTGCATATTTTACAAATAATTTAATCTTTAGTCTCAATCTTTGATCTGTTAGCAATTGATTGAACCACCATTGAATCTATACTATCTTGTTCACTCTTCCATTACTTTCTCCAGTGCTTTTAACTAGTTTACCCCTCCAGGTTCCCCCCTTCTGGATAATGCTGGAAGAATTAAGACAATATTAAGAAAATATAGAAAGATGATGCGATAATTAAGGGGAACGGGAGCGGATACTTATTCTGGTGCTATACTCTAAATCAAAGTCTCTACCGGTAACTTTTCAGGTGATATTTTTCTGAAATCTCCTTGCCATTCTTGTCTTGTCTCTGCTATACTTTGGTTTATCTCTCTTAGCTGCAACCTTGTTTTTTATTTTTTTGACTTGTCAATCACTGCAATTAGATCTTTTCTTGAATGAAATTAGTCTAAAATGTAAAAGGTGGTGTTCACTTTGGATTTAAAGTTCTTATTTGGTTGTGAGAAGTCATTGTTTTTTTTGTGGTGGTCCCTGATGAGCATCCTTAGTTGGAATTGCCATGGTTTTGTAAAGCCAGAGGCAATCCGTGAACTCCGGGAGCTAGTAAAACTAAAATCACCTGACATTATTTTCATTTGTGAAACTATGTGTAAGAAAGATGTTCTGAAAGGAAATTCAGATCTATTGGTTATCTAAATTACTTTATCCTACCTTCTATTGGTAAGAAAGGTGGTCTTGGCCTGGCCTGGAAAGATGGATTTGATTTATCAATCTTAAATTCAAGCCAGAGAGGTTTAAATGCATTTCAAAATCCTTTAAGGCTAATACTAGTTGTTATTTGCACTTCAAATCTATGGAGAGCCAAGCGGAGTCTTAGACACACTAGTTAGGAGCAGGTTTACTAATGAGTACCATGATACCTCCAGTCCATGTTTACTAGTAGGTGATCTCAATTGTATTCTTCTCCCTGAAGGTAAGTGGGGAGGAAGATTAGTGCCCGATCATGATTTGAAAGATCTTGAAACACTTATATCGCTTGGGACACGAGAGAAATCCCTTTCTCGGTCAGTTACACTTGGACTAACAACCAAGAACGTGATAATTTGATAATGGAAAGAATTGATAGAGCAGTTATCAATAATACCTGGGAATCTTTCTTTCACGATACTCATACTCTCCATATCCCCTTAATCTCCTCTCGATCATTCCCCCATTCTCATATCCCTTAGTCTTTGGGGTTGAGAATCTCCAAAACCCTTCCACTTCATGTCCAACTGGTCTCAAGACAAGACCTGTAAAACAGTCATTGAGAAAGCATGGGCAAGTTGTGTAAGGGGTTCAAAACCATATCAGCTTAAACAGAAGTTAAATATAGCAAAAAAGAAACTCAGATTATGGAACAAAGTAACCTTTGGAAATATAACACACTCCATAAAGGGATACAAAAGGAGACAATTTTTTCAAGCTCGGGTGAATGATCTAGTAATACTATGATAATTTCTGACTTGAAAGATAAAATGACTTATCTTTATTCTCTTGAGGAAATCTTATGCAAAGATAAATTAAGAGAAATTTGGCTCAATGAAGGAGACAACAACAAACCTAATTTCCATAAAGCTACAATGTTTGCGAAAAAAACAATATAACTTGGATCAAATCTTCTAATGGAACTTGGATCACCACTAGGGAGGCAATTGGTAATGAGTTCATCTCATACTTTCAGGATCTGTACAAAACATATAATCCTGAAGGTCAAGATGAATTCATAGAATCAATGACCTCTAAAGTGTCTGATGAAGATAATGCTTTCCTGTCAACTCCTATCTCTGAAGAAGAGATAAAAAATCTGCTTTTCAAATGGGAGCAAAAAAGGCTCCTGGGCCAGACGGATATACGGGGCATTTTTATCAAGAATATTGGGATGTAGTTGGTGATTCTGTATGTGAAATGGTGAAACATTTCTTCAACACATGCCATCTACTCACCCAGTTTAATCACACAAATATATCTCTATTAGAAAAAACTATGGCTGATTCGTAGATCAATTTAGACCAATAGGTCTTTGTAATTTTGCTTACAAAGTAATTTCAAAAACCCTTGCCAACGAGAATGAAGCCTCTAATGGACAAAATTATTTCTCCCCATCAGAGTGCCTTTGTCCCAAAGAGACAAATTACGAGACAATGTTTTAATGGCTCATGAGGTGATTCATTGTATAAAAAAAAAGAAAAACAAAGGTAAAGTTGGATTAGAAGCTATCAAGTTGGACATGTCCAAGGCCTATGATAGGCTTGAGTGGTCTTTCTTGGCTAAAGCCATGACTAAACTTGGGTTTAATCAAAATTGGGTTAAGTTAATCATGAACTGTTGTTTAAGATTGTTTCCTACTTCTATTTTCTTGAATGGAAGCCCTATAGGTAATCTTAAGCTGAAAAGAGGCTTAAGGCAAAGAGGACAATCTCTCCTTACCTTTATATTATTTGTACGAAGCCCTATCTGCTTACATCTCTAAACTAGAGAAAACAAACTTGATTCATGGAATAAAAATAGTAAGTGCAGCACCTTCCATTAGCCATCTTTTGTTGCAGATGACAGTTTCATCTTTACCAAGGCTACAATTCCAGAATTCCATGCTACAAGAAATTATCTCCAGCAATACTGCAAAGCAAGTGGACAAGAAATAAATTTTCACAAGTCTGGCTTACTTCTAAGTAAAAATGTGCATCCTAGACACATGAGAATTTTGGCCAGAATTATGGGTATCTCAAATCTGCATCTTGGGGAAAAATACCTAGGGGCACCAATCAATTTTCTAAAATCTAAAACCCGAACCCATCTTTCTCTTCTTTCTGCTGTTGAGAAAAGGGCAAGTAGTTGGCTTGCTCACTTTCTCTCTCAAGCAGGAAGAACAACTTTGGTTCAACATGTAGGACAAGCTATGTTAACCTACCATATGGCTAATTTCTTAATCCCTAAGAATCTTTGCCACAAAATAGATTCTCACCGAGCAGTTTTGGTGGGAGAGGATCCAAAGTCGAAGAAAAGGAAATTGCATCTTTTGGCCATAGAGAATATCTGCAAAACAAAAAAGGAAGGGGGATTGGGTTTTAGAAACAGTGAAATCAGTAATTTAGCAATGATGGCAAGAAGTGTTTGGAGGCTTGTGGAGAACCCTAATTCCCTTTGGGGAAGTGCTCTAAAAGCAAAATACTTCCCTAAAAAGTGATATACTACATGCTAAGTGCCCAGTGAATGCTTCTTGGTCATGGAAATGTATCTATAAAACAATGGAGAAAATAAAGCCATTTATTTCTTGGGTGGTGGGGGAAGGAAATTTCATAGATCCGTGGTGTGATAACTTGGATACCAAATGGGGAGTTGCAACACCAAAGGAAAATGTATTGCACGATCCTAACCTCAAAGTGGCTGATCTTATCAACCAACAGACAAGATCATTGGACTCAATTAAACTTGGTGCCATTTTGACCAATCTTCTGTAGAGAAGATTGAAGACATACCTCTGCCCATTATTCCTACTAGTGATAGAAGGATATGGGTAAACGCGAGAGATGGAAAGTTCTCTACCAAAATTGTATACCATAGTCTATCCTCAAGAGGAGACACTGAAAACTACGACTTATGGAGCAAATTGTGGCTCAAAAGCTTCTGCCAAAGGATAAAATCTATTGTGTGGAAGGCTCTAAAGGAGCTTTACCCGTGAATCTAATTCTACACCAAAAAATATATATCTGAATATACTTGTCCTAGATGCAAATTGAAAGATGAAAGCATCATGCATTGTCAGTTACATGCTCAAAACTTATCACTGTATGGTCTCAAATAAATATTGCAAACAATCAGTATCAAGATCTTACCTTTGCTGAATGGATAAGATATTGGTTGCAACTGAACCCTTACATAGATGATTCCACCAGATTGGAGACATACCCTTTAATTGCATGTATGTGCTGGTCAATTTGGGATAGTAGGAATACAATTGTCCATCTTTGGGAAAATTGAAGAACCATCTTCAATTTTGTCTGCAGAGCAAAATCGATGATTCGATGCGAATCAACCAACCTCATCTTTTAAAAATCTACATAATAACCCCGATCCTTTGAAAGATACGATTGGATCTCTCCCCTTTTGATTGGATTAAAATCAATTGTGATGGGGCTTGGAATCTCTCATCAGAAACAGGGGGGGTGGGATTTATCTTTCGCAATTCTAACCACCAATTTTTAATTGCAGAAGCTCTATATATCTCTTGTTCGTCGGCGGAAGAAGCGGAAATCAGAGCAGTAAGGGATGCTATGAGAACAGCTTGGGGAAAGGAAGAACCAAGCAGATTTATAATCGAAAGTGATGCGGAAGATGTAATGCGAGAAGATAAGCAGAAGAGACTTTTGTGGGAATCATCGAACTCAATCGATCTTATCGGATATTGCATATCTAATCACCAAATTTAGGAGAATAAAATTTGCATATGTTAACCGCACTTGTAATACGGTTGCCCATAATGTAGCCCAATGGGCAAAAAATAACAAAAATTGTATGGCATGGTCTTCACCGCCAGTTTGGCTAACGCCATATCTTAGTGCTGACCACAGTCCCCCGCATCTGAATGTGGAAGTTTAATGTATTTCTGGTCTTTATGACTTTGCTTATAAAAAAAAAAAAAAAAAAAAAAAAAAAAAACTGCAATAAAAATGTGTGGG
>JAJJWW010009813.1:0-32777 GCA_023531295.1 Papaver armeniacum
ACATACACCTTAACGACTCTAGTTGTACAAATTTGATGGTCTCCTGGATGTTTTTTCCACCTAAAAGTAGTCATCTATATTAACATACACCCAAACGACTCTTATGGTCCTAATGTTGTTCTTCTCCTGGATGTTTTTCCAACTAAGAGTCATCATCCATATATACATACCCCTTAACGACTCCAACTGTAAAAATTTGATGGTCTCCTGGATGTTTTTCTACTAAAAGTTATGATCCCTATTCTTGATGGTGGTTTTTACCTTAGGGTTAAAATCGTAAAACTATGCATCTGACATGACGTCACTATGACCACTAGCACACTTATTGAATCAAACAGCATGCCTACGTAAGAATTACCAAGGTAACCTTTTTTTTATACGTGTGTCATGTTCCACGGCAGAACCCTTAGTATTAACTGACATCACCTTTGTATATGCCAAACCCTAATTATCCCACCGTGCCAATAGCGAACCATGCCGCCACGTCTCTACGCCAAGGCATGCCAACCATGCCATCCGCACCACCGTGCCAATGGCAAACCATGCCATCCACGTCTCTGCGCCAAGGCATGCCAACCATTCCATCCGCACCACCGTGCCAATGGAAAACCATGCCAACCACGTCTCTGCGCCAAGGCATGCCAATCATGCCAGCCGCACCACCGTGCCAATGGCAAACCATGCCAGCCACGTCTCCGCGCCAAGGCATGCCAACAATGCCAGCCGCACCACCGTGCCAATGGCAAACCATGCCGCCACGTCTGCGCCAAGGCATGCCAACCATGCTAGCCGCACCACCGTGCCAATGGCAAACCATTCCAGCCACGTCTCCGCGCCAAGGCATGCCAACCATGCCAGCCGCACCACCGTGCCAATGGCAAACCATGCCAGCGACGTCTCCGCGCCAAGGCTTGCCAACCATGCCAGCCGCACCACCGTGCCAATGGAAAACCATGCAAGACACGTCTCTGCACCAAGGCATGCCAACCAGTCCAGCCATGTCTCTGCGCCAAAGCATGCCAACCATGCCAGCCACGTCTCTGCGCCAAGGCATGCCAACCATGCCAGCCGCACCACCGTGCCAATGGCAAACCATGCCAGCCACGTCTCTGTGCCAAGGCATGCCAACCATGCCAGCCGCACCACCGTGCCAATGGCAAACCATGCAAGCCACGTCTTTGCGTCAAGGCATGCCAACCATGCCAGCCACTTATCCACGCCAAAACAAAGGGTTGCAATAATCAACGGCTACCCTTCTCTTTGAGATGCAAATCTCGACCATCCAAGTTCGCCACCTAACGCATGGCAACTTGCGGCCCAAATCCGAACACCATGGTTTGCACTAAACCCTAGTTTTGGCCGCGTCTATACCATGCCAGCCTTTCCTTCACGTCACTGTCTGCCAAAACGAAGGGTTGCAACGATCAACGGCCACCTTTCCATCTAATATGCGGATCTTAATCGTCCAAGGTCATCAGCTAACGCGTGGCAACTTTTGTCCCAACGCCAAGCCTTAATTGTGGTCGCGCCCAACTAAGCCAAGACCCCAGCTTTTGCCGCGCCTAACTACACAAAAATCCTAGCTTGCCGGCCATACTTTCATGCCGCCAGCTACCAAACGAAGGGTTGCAATAATCAACGACCACCCTTCTCTTTTAGATGTAGATCTCGACCACACAAGTTCGCCACCTGACGCATGGAAACTTGCGGCCCAAAGCCAAACATCGCGGTTTGCGCATAAACCCTAATTTTGGCCGCGCCTACTCTATGACCAAGCCATGCTCAACGCTGGCTGCTACAAACGAAGGGTTGCAATAATCAACGGTTACCCTTCTCTTTGAGATGCAGATCTCGACCACACAAGTTCGCCACCTAACGCATGGCAACTTGCGGCCCAAAGCCAAACATCACGGTTTGCGCCTAAACCCTAATTTTGGCCGCGCCTACTCTATGACCAAGCCATGTTCAACGCTGGATGCTACAAACGAAGGGTTGCAATAATCGACGGCTACCCTTCTCTTTGAGATGCAGATCTCGACCATCCAAGTTCTCCACCTAACGCATGGAAACTTGCGGCCCAAAGCCAAAACATCACGGTTTGCACCTAAACCCTAATTTTGGCCGCGCCTACTCTATGGCAAAGCCATGCTCAACGCTGGCCGCTAAAACGGAGAGTTGCAATAATCAACGGCTATCCTTCCCTCTGAGATGCATATATCGACCGTTCAAGTCCGCCACCTAACTTGCGGCCCAAAGCCAAAACATCACGGTTTGCACCCAAACCCTAATTTTGGCCGAGCCTATTCTATGGCAAAGCCATACCGACTCTACCATGGCCACTGGCATGCCACCATGCCACACGTAACACCATGCTACACGTTTTCCCATAAAAATACTCGAGACATCTAACACATGTCACAAACCGGGGGATGCTCACAAAGGGTATTGGTTTGGCGGTTTACAGCGTGCGGCGTACACTACGCCCGTTACATGAAAGTGCCATAAGAATAATGCGGTTAGTAAATACAGGGAGTAATGGTGAAAACGCTTTCCTTCATTATGGAACATCAATTCCAGGTGATACTGGTTACCACCTCTTCCCATTTACTCATCTTTTTCTATTTCTTACAAGACCAGAGTATGTTTCACTTGAACTTGTATAAATAGGTCTTACCCATTTCCACCAAACAACAAGTTTTGGTCGGGAACATACAACACTCCGAAACCACTTGCTATCTTTCCCATCTGTTAGCTTTCACTTTCTGATACAAGTCAAACAATTACTCTTCCAGAATCAACTATTCTGGTCTCAACACTTTCTTCGCTTCCCTCCCTAAAACCAACCCTTCTCCTTAACTTTGTGATCGAAGCAAGTCTGGAACGGCCATTTCTTGGCTTAGGCCGGATTTGTACAAATTGATCTCTCGAATCTAAAGTACTCCCTTGCAGTACATTGTTTAGGGTTTAGACTCAGTTTCTCACCCACTCACGCGAAATTACCGAAATCAGCAGAAACCGTTTTCACCCTCAAACAATTGGCGACCACATCGGGAGGATTGATCTTTCAGTCACGATGTCAATTTTCAACTCTCAATCTCATCGTTTGACTTAGATCTCGGAACGGTAGCAACAAATGATCCGCTCAGGGATCAACGACCCAGTTACCAGGCGTAATACAACAAGAGCCGACTGGGGACTTCCAAAAAAAAAGCAAACGATTCTCTTAGGATCGACGGCCCAGTTATCAATAATCACGCGACGGGGAACAACTGGGAACTTCTCACGGGCAATTCGACGTCGCCCGGACTTGCGGTTTGGGATCTGTTTTGTTGAAGTAGGTAATAAAAACAAGTAAGTCCGGCCAGGATACATAACCAATTACTATAGGTTTTCACGTTGAAACCAAACACCATTTTATTCCCAAGTTTCATCCCATACTTTCCCCTGTCATGCAACGTTCACGGTTTCACAATTTTCCTAGATGATTTGCTACCTACACTTGCAACTTAGACTTTAACATATCAAAAGACCATTATCCCAAAATAATCCAAAAACTCTTATAAAAAGCAATCATCTATCAATCCAAAAAGTAAAAAAAAAAAAAAAACGAACCATAAACTAGGCGTTTCTTTGCCTTTCAAAAAAAAAAAAACTAAGGAAAGGAGTTTCAGAAAAGTAACACGCTCAAGGAAAATCGCTCAACAACGACTCGTTCTTCTTGTAGAAAACGTTCTTCATACTGTGAAGGGCCACCTGCTTCAGTTTCAACTCTTGAGATAACTTCTCCAGCTCCTGGGATAACTTATCGACTTCTGCCGCCTGACGATTAATCGAATCCGCAGAAGGACCATCAACCGTTTCAGCCTGCAGTCTTTGGATCTCAGAAAAGCCCTTGCAGAACCAGGAGACATTAAACTCAAAGTCTACACACATATCCCAGTGAAACTTCCAGCTTGAGATCACATCTCCGGAAACAGCGTGACTAGTCACGTTGCACATATGGTGAATTGAAGATAAAGCTTCTTCCACACGCTTGACCAATGCAAATCGGCTAGTGAGCTTCTTGGTCGTGGCGATATGTCCGGATTTTTCCCATATCCTGGTATACAACTCCGCATGCTTGGATGGCACACTGAAGCCTCCAACCAACACATGGTATTCGTGGGGAGTCAAATATGGAGGCACGAAAATGGCGCCCGCAACTGAATCTGCGACCGGCAAAGGATTCATGACCACGACCACACCAATGGTCGCCGAAGTACTTTCCACCATCTGGGTTTCACCGTTATCAATGTCCATCTCCGAGCCACCCATAGGCGCGGCTTCCACGGCTGGACCTTTATTGTGGCGAGTCTCTACCTCAAGACCCTCTTAAGAAACAATCCCCTCCTGCAACATTACGATTTAGTTTTCACACACACAAAAAAAAAGAGGGCAAAAAAAAAAAAAGAAAAGAGGAACGCATAAACTTACCGACTCATCTGCGGATTCGCCAGAGGAAGACTCGGTGTCACCTTCGAAAGCACTTTCATCATCACTGCTGGATCCCGATCTTTCTTCTTCCTCAGATTCTTCTACATCCTCAGGAGACTTAGTAGCTGATTTCTGACTATGTGCGAGTTTGGCAAAGGGGTTTGTGCTGTCAAGGCCCCGAATCGGAAAAGAAAAGATGTTTAGCAACGAAACAGAAGATTTGTGTGAATCATTCAAATCAAGAAGGAGCTGCCCATACTCGTGTGTTGAAAGAACTGAAAGTCACGAGAGCCGACGAATCTGTCTGGAAACCACCCGCACGGTTCTTAGACCTTCGCTCCCTTTTCTGAGAACTGTCGGGAGATTTTCGCTTAGCAGTAGAAGGCTCCCTCAACAATGGATGTTCTGCTAAAGTCACAGAGGAAGGCATGCCGCGGGTATTCTCCACAACATCGCCCGCAAACCCATGGATGGCAAGAAACTCATCCTGCCAGAACTTGTTGTACCTAGGGGTTGTCATTGGACTTCGATGCGGGAGCAGGAAAGGAAGGCACTTACCTGGCGCGAGAACACTGGCGTTAAGAACAGCTGGCAACAGTTCTTCCGAAGCAACCGACTGACGAATAAATGGAACCCCTTGGTCAAAACCCATATGCCGAGCCGCCCTGTCGATATTATAAGGGACCGCCTTGCAACATCCCCGAAAGAAAGATGGCACACGTCCAGGGATACAACTCCGCATAAATACGACTTCTCCAACACTTGTATTCTCCCCGGACGAAAGCAAAGCCAAGTTCGGAGCAGCGGCAAAAGTGTTTGGCTGAACTATGGACGCGTGAACTGGAGCCCAGGGATGAAAAGTAACAGCATAGACATTATCAAGAAAATCAATGAGCTTCACTCCAGATCTTGGACGCCTATTAGACCAGCGCAGAATTCGAGAGCCGCCGCAAGACTCAGGAAGCGGAGCCAACGGTTTAGGAGCTTACTTTGCGAAATGCTCCCACAACCATGCCTGGAGGAAAGAAACGTGAACATACGAGTCTACCTTCAAATAACCGTTTGAAACATACATATCCGCAACCAGATGATCCAAATGGGTGTACACAGAACCAAGAAACAAGCCCCCAATGGGAAGAACGACGCCTTTCGCCAGTTTGATGGAAAATTTAATAAGCCATCACCTTATCTCCTTCTTTCCAGAGCCGTCATCAAAAATATCTCTAGACAGCCACAGAGCTAAAAACGCGGCAACATGGAGAGTGTCATCTAGTTCTAGGTCCACCTCCGGCTCATCAGGGAACCACTCAGACACCCACCATCTATAGAAGCACTTCGTTTCGTGATCCTTTCGGACGAAACCTTTTGACTTCTCGACAAGGGCGGCACACATCTCCTCTTCATCATCAGACAACGTGATATCAAGATTCCATGTTATGGGAAGGTTCAGCAAGACGGCTGCGCTCTCTCAAGAGATGGTCATTTCTTCCCACCTGCATATGTCATATTCCCTATTGGAGGGCAGCCCCTAGTAACAAACTGGTGTAATTAGTAATAGTTGGTAGTGTGTGAGTGTGGCTGGCACGTGTGCCATGTGAAAAACCTAATATGTTGAGAATGCCTTAATGTTTTCTTATAAAATGAAAAATTAGAAACTGTTTTTGTTCTTCTCTGCCTCTTTGAGGTTTGCTTCAATTCTGCAGAGTAGATCCTGTAGGTTGAGATAATCGAGTGTTGTAGTGTAGATCACTATAATTGGTATTAGATAAGTTCGGTCCTTAGATTGATTATGGCAGACGGTACCAAATTGAAGCTACTGGATGATTTAACTAAGAAATTGAGTGTGGAATTGAAAGATTTAAGTGATGAAGTTAAATCATTGAAGTCTGTTAAAGGTGATATGAAGACGATAAAAGATGATATCGATAATCAATTGCAACTTCTTCGTACTGACCAAACTTCAATCGACAAGAAATTGCAACTGCTTCTCGATAGATCTATTGCATTTCCAGACAACCACCACGAACGCAGAGGCAAACGGTGATGGATCTGATCTTTTTGCAGGCAACAAATCAGGGGGTACAAATCTTTTCATTATCACCAGGTTATCCCAAATCATCAGCTGAGTGAAGGTCAATTCTCCAATTACAGACCTAAAGTTGATTTTCCTCGCTTTGACGGAACCAAACCTAGAGCTTGGATTCGGAAGTGCAAGAAATATTTCTTCCTTCATCAAATGAATGATGAATAAAAGGTACATATGGCTACTCTATATTTGGATGGCAAAGTTGATGTCTGGTTTCAGGACTATCAGGCAGGTAAAGGCTCTCTTTATTGGGAAGATTTCATTATAGATGTCCATGCAGATTTCGTTGAATTAGGTCATGATAATGTTGTAGGCGAATTTAACAAACTTGATCGGACTAATACGATAATTCTTGAAGGTTTTAGAATATCAAGAACAATTTGAAGAATTAAAAGCCTTGATGTTAGCTAAGAATCCATCTCTGGCTGAAGAGTATTTCATTCATAGCTTTATTAGTGGCCTTAAAGAAGATATCAGGATGGTAGTTCAAATGTTCACCCCTACCACCTTACAGCATGCTATTTTCCTAGCTAGGCGACAAGAATGTATCATGGATAGGGCTGTTAAGACTCAGCCAAGGGTTACCAATAAGTTTGCTTATCTAGGTAAAGGTCAGTCTACTTCCACCAGGGCACCTGCTCTCACTCCATTGGTTACTACCCCAACGGTTACTAGTCCCACTACTAGTCCTAAGCTACCACCAATCCAGAAGCTTACATATTCTGAGATGAGAGCAAAGTGTGAAAAAGGGCTCTGCTACAACTGCGACGAATTTTACACCAAAGGGCATAAGTGTAACAAACAACAGTTATACATGATTGTGGCTGATGAAGAAGAAGGACTACAAGCTGGTGATATTGCAGATGGCTCTAGTCCTACTATTGTGGAATTGGAGGAAGAGATGGAAATATCAGTTCATGCATTAGCTGGTAACATTTCTCACACCACTATCAAGCTTCGAGGTCAAGTTAAAACACAAGGGTTGACTATTCTGGTGGACAGTGGTAGCACCCACAGCTTTCTCAACCCCTCAACAGCACAACGATGTGGTTATACTATCACACCAACTCAGACTCTCCAAGTCACTAGCAGATGGCAACAAAATGCTGAGTCAAGCTAAATGCCCTGGGTTTACATGGGTTATGCAGGGTCACACATTTTCTCATGACCTGCACCTTCTTGATTTAGGTGGCTGCGATATGGTTTTAGGTGTGGATTGGATGCGTGACTTGATCCCAATGTTATTTGATTTCAAGAAGTTAACTATTAAATTTCAGCATCGAGGACAAGATATTGAACTCGTGGGTCACAAGGAAGACGCAGCTCGTATATCTCTTATGTCAGGCAAAGTATTTAGGAAACTACTTCGCAGCGGTAAACCAGTTCTGTTTGGTCAGTTATATTCTATATCGGGTTCAATTACTTCACCAGATATTGCTGCCCCAATTACTGAGGTCTTGGAAGAGTTTCCTTCGGTGTTTCAACTTCCCAAATCACTTCCACCAGAGAGATCCCACGATCACCATATTCCGTTACTACCTAACTCAGTTCCACCAAATCAACGGCCCTACAGAGTTCCATTTGTGCAGAAATCTGTGATTTAAAGACTGGTACAAGAGATGCTCACTTCTGGAGTCATTCAACCTAGCCACAACCCGCTCTCTTCCCCGGTGCTATTGGTCAAGAAAAAGGATGGTGACTGGCGTTTTTGCGTGGATTATCGCAAGCTCAACTCGATTACTATAAAAGATAAGTACCCAATTCCTCTCATTGATGAGTTGCTTTTTCGAGCTTCATGGCTCTACCTTTTTCTCTAAGATAGACCTTCGATCCGGGTACCACCAGATACGAGTACACCTCTGAGATGTCGTGAAAACCGCTTTCCGTACACACCATGGTCATTTTGAGTTTCGTGTCATGCCATTTGGGCTGACTAATGCCCCGACCACTTTTCAGTCACTTATGAATGACATCTTCAAACCTTATCTTAGGAAATTTATCCTTGTATTTTTCGATGACATACTAGTTTATAGCCCTGACTTAGCATCTCATTGCACACACCTTCGTATAACCCTGGCTATTCTACAACAACATTCACTCCTTGCTAAACGCAGTAAATGTAGTTTTGGTCAGCATAAACTTGAATATCTGGGTCATCTTATTAGCAATAAGGGAGTCGCAGCAGATCCTGCCAAAATAGAATGTATGCTTAACTGGCCAAGACCAACAAACTTAAAAGGGTTACGCGGGTTTTTAGGGTTAACAGGGTATTACCGTAAATTTTTGAAGAACTATGGCCTCATTTGCCAACCTCTCACTGCACTGTTAAAAAAGAATAGTTTTCTTTGGTCTTCTGAGGCTGACTTGGCTTTCGAACAATTGAAGAAGGTGGTAACTACTACCCCTGTCCTCGTCTTACCAGATTTCACCTTAGAATTTGAGCTTGAGACTGATGCCAGTGATAGTGGGGTGGGTGCTGTGCATATGCAACAAGGCAGGCCTATTGAATTCTTCAGTATGGCTATGGGACTACGATACAAGGCAATGTCTACATACGAAAAGGAGCTGTTGAGTATTGTTATGGCTGTTCATCACTGGCGATCGATCCTACTGGGCTCTCATTTCAAAAATTTTACGGACCATCAGAGTATTAAATACTTTATGGATCAGCGGCTCCATACTCTATTTCAACAGAAATGGCTAACCAAACTTCTTGGTTTTGATTATACCTTGTTTTATAAGAAAGGTACAAATAACAGAGTTGCTGACGCTTTGTCTCGGGCTTCATGTTCATCCCTCACCACAGCTCAACCACAGTGGTTGGAGGAAGTTCAGGCTAGTTATGCGGATGACCACTGGGCTCAAGAACTGATACCTAAACTCATGCTATCTCCAGTGCATCCTGATGGTTATACCTATTCACAGGGCATTATCCGCCAGCATGGCAGAATCTACATTGGTTCCTCTGGTAATGCTCGTCAGAAGGTTCTTACAGCTGCTCACTCATCAGTTCTTGGCGGTCACTCAGGAATACAAGCTTGTTATCAACGCGCTAAGGCCTATTTCCAGTGGGTCGGCTTGAAGAAGGATTTGATCAAATTTATACGCGAATGCACAGTCTGTCAGCATCATAAGATAGAGCACACTTCACCAGCAGGCCTACTTCAGCCCTTACTGTACGGATCAAGCCCGGAAGCATTTGAGTATGGATTTCATCACGGGCTTGCCCAAGTCGGAGGGCAAGGAGGTAATTTTGATTGTTGTTGATCGTTTTACTAAGTATAGCCACTTTACCGCATTACACCATCCATACACCGCACGATCGGTTGCCAAGGTGTTCATTGACTCTATTCTCAAGCTCCATGGAGTTCCATCTACTATAGTGTCTGACAGGGATGACGTATTCTTAAGTGGATTTTGGCGTGAGTTATTCAAAGCTGTCGGCACTTCATTGCACCTCAGTACCTCCTATCATCCGCAGACGGACGGCCAAACAGAGCGCGTTAATGCTTGCTTAGAATCCTACTTACGTTGCATGTGCAGTTACAAGCCCGTTAAGTGGGCTTCTTGGCTCTCCTTGGCAGAGTGGTGGTTTAATACCACTTACCACACCAGTCTCCGCCTCACACAATTTCAGGCCTTATACGGGTATGATCCACCACAGTTTGGTTTACACTCTTCTTCTTCTATTTCCAACTCCACCGTTGAAGATTACATGCATCAGCGCAAGGTGCTTGCAGAGGTATTGCAACAAAATTCACTTGAAGCTCAACATCGCATTAAGCAACAGGCGGACAAACACAGAGTTTAAAGATCATTTGTGGTAGGTGATTGGGTCTATTTACGCCTGCAACCGTATCGACAGACCTCAGTAACTCTGCGTAAGAACCTTAAACTCTCTGTTAAGTTTTTCGGCCCTTATCAAGTAGTGGAACGTATTGGCCATGTAGCATATAAACTGCAATTGCCTCCTACTTCTCGCATTCACCCTGTTTTTCACGTTTCGCAATTAAAGAAGAAGATTGGTCAGGGTATGGTTCCACAGACATGCTTACCTTCCCTGGATAAGCATGGGCTAATGAAGGTTAAACCAGTGGGGGTGATTGATTCTCGCGTGCTTCTCCGGGGTCGTCAGCAAATTCCACAGGTGCTTGTGCAATGGTCCCATGCTGCGGAAGGTGATTATTGTTGGGAAGACACTGCTTTTATCAAGCCTAAGTTTCCAAGATTTATCCTTGAGGACAAGGATAAGCTGTAAGGGAGGGGCATTGTCATATCCCCTATTGGAGGGCAACCCCTAGTAACAAACTGGTGTAATTAGTAATAGTTAGTAGTGTGTGAGTGTGGCTGGCACGTGTGCCATGTGAAAAACCTAATATGTTGAGAATGCCTTAACGTTTTCTTATAAAATGAAAAATTAGAAACTGTTTTTGTTCTTCTCTGCCTCTTTGAGGTTTGCTTCAATTCTGCAGAGTAGATCCTGTAGGTTGAGATAATCGAGTGTTGTAGTGTAGATCACTACAGCATATAGCAGTATGAGTATCTGGACACCATCTGGAGATAAACGTGATCAAACCCTGGATGTGTTTCCTAACTTGAAGGGTTGTAGAAGCTGTGCCAGCTCCATCAATCTGCGCCTTGGTCAAATTGACCCTCACACGGTCTTTACCTATCGTGAATTGCATCCACTTATCAAAAGAACGCAACGGGCTCTGAAAGATTTTGAAGTCGATGGGAGAAGCAGGATATTCTTTCCTCTGTAGACAAAATCGCATTATGCGCCCTGGCCGAACCGACTGGACCTCTCCTTCATTTTATGAACCAGTCAAAAGAACCGCCACATACTTGGGATGGGTTTCCTAGGTGAATAAGACATTGTAAAAAATCATCATCCGCATTTGGCTTGGAGTTGCTAACGTTCTTCGGTACAGTTGCAAGGCTCTTCCCAGGTGACATCTTAACAGAATCCCTTATACTATTGAAGTAACTACAACAAAACAAAACGAAGAATTACTACCTCGAAGAAAAAGCATACATAAAGTATTACCAAGATCGGTTACGAACAATAACGTGTTTGTCACGGAAATTTCTCTTTGGCCACACGTCACGACATTCATGACTAGGAGAATGGGGACTGATGCTACCCAACGAGGCATATGTAATGTCAAGGGAAATACGCTATTGGTCGCAATCAGATAGTACCGCAGGAATCATGCGAAGTCACGGAAAGTACAACCCAGGTCAAGTCATGCTCTATCATGGAAATACGCTCGCAACCAAGGGAGGAATATTTTCACACGGCCACAAAAGGGAAAGGCAACCTTGAAGCTAGGTTTTCACGAGAAAAAAACTAATAACAACAACCTACTCATGCACGCATGTTTTGTATAATACTTGGTTTTCTTACTATCGGCATGGAGACTAATATTGCTATGATACTGCTAGCAAGGAAGAATCATTCATACAAAAAAATATTTTACGGGGGTTCATGGAGAGTATATCTACGGCTAGGGCTTGCACCGACAAAAGAAAAAGAGAAAAAAAAGCGTTGGAGTACATACCTGGAATGTTAGCTCGTTTTACTGCTACCACTCTGCCGCTAGCACAAAGACGTGAGAACAAAGATGAAAAATAAAATAAAAGGAGAACAACCCTTTTATAGGAGTAATATTCTTTTGAAGTTCGAATAAGGAAAGGATTCCCTATTTTAAGCCATGCCCGCAAGGATAAGTCTCACGATGCCCAAAAGTCCGCGCCATGCCTTACCTCACGACACCCCAGCAATTCGCGCCACGCCAGCGTCCAAGTCGCGCCCGCGCCGAGCCAAGCCAAGCCGTGCCCGATCCAAGCAGCGCCCAAGCCGCGCCCAAGCCAAGTTGCGCCAAGACCGAGCCGAGCCGCGCCCGAGCTGCGCCAAGCCAAATCCCATTCTTAGCCACGCCAACAACTTGCTAAGCCAGCACCTTCGCGTTCCCTAGCCCAGCCAAGATGACGAGTGACCAAATCAAGCTGACATCCTATGTCTCAACCAGCAACTGCCTCTACCATTTCACGTCTAGCCAATAACGACGCAAATAGAATTCATGCAAGGCCGGCAACGCAAGGATCACGGATTCTCAAAATACCCTCGAAAAAGGTTAGACGAATTTTACTAGTCGTCTTTCATGACCCGCCGCTTTGGTTTTGTCCTTGTATGTCACCATCTTATTCTTACCTCGCAACAATGCTCCTGTTCCGAGCTAAGCAGGGGACTTAATATTTATGGTGGTTTTTAGCTTAGGGTTAAAATCGTAAAACTATGCATCTGACATGACGTCACTATGACCACTAGCACACTTATTGAATCAAACAGCATGCCTACGTAAGAATTACCAGGGTACCCTTTTTTTTATACGTGTGTCATGTTCCACGACAGAACCTTTAGTATTAACTGACATCACCTTTGTATATGCCAAACCCTAATTCTCCCACCGTGCCAATGGCAAACCATGCCATCCACGTCTCTGCGACAAGGCATGCCAACCATGCCAGTCGCACCACCGTGCCAATGGAAAACCATGCCAGCCACGTCTCTGTGCCAAGGCATGCCAATTATGCCAGCCGCACCACCGTGCCAATGTCAAACCATGCCATCCACATCTCTACGCCAAGGCATGCCAATCATGCCAGACGCACCACCGTGCCAATGGCAAACCATGCAATCCACGTCTCCGCGCCAAGGCATGCCAACCATGCCATCCGCACCACCATGCCAGCCACGTCTCTGCGCCAAGGCATGCCAACCATGCCAGCCGTACCACCGTGCCAATGGAAAACCATGTCAGCCAGGTCTCCACGCCAAGGCATGCCAACCATGCCAGCCGCATCACCGTGTCAATGGCAAACCATGCCAGCCACGTCTCTGCGCCAAGGCATGCCAACCATGCCAGCCACACCACCGTGCCAATGGCAAACCATGCCATCCACGTCTCTGCGCCAAGGCATGCCAACCATGCCAGCCACACCACCGTGCCAATGGCAAACCGTGCCAGCCACGTCTCTGCGCCAAAGCATGCCAACCATGCCAGCCGCACCACCGTGCCAATGGCAAACCATTCCAGCCACGTCTCTGCGCCAAGGCATGCCAGCCGCACCACCGTGCCAATGGAAAACCATGCCAGCCACGTCTCTGCGCCAAGGCATGCCAACCATGCCAGCCGCATAACCGTGCCAATGGCAAACCATGCCGGCCACGTCTTCGCACCAAGGCATGCCAACCATGCCAACCGCACCACCGTGCCAATGACAAACCATGCCAGCCACTTCTCCACGCCAAAACAAAGGGTTGCAATAATCAACGGCTACCCTTATCTTTGAGATGCAGATCTCGACCATCCAAGTTCGCCACCTAACGCATGGAAAATTGCGACCCAAAGCCAAACACCACGGTTTGCACTAAACCCTTGTTTTGGCCACGCCTATACCATGCCAGCCTTTCCTTCACGTCACTGGCTTCCAAAACGAAGGGTTGCAACGATCAACAACCACCTTTCCATCTAAGATGCAGATCTTAACCGTCCAAGGTCACTAGTTAACGTGTGGAAACTTGTGGCCCAACGCCAAGCCTTAATTGTGGTCGCGCCCAAACTACGCCAAGACCCCAGCTTTTGGCCGCGCCTAACTACACAAAAATCCTAGCTTGCCGTCCATACTTTCATGCCGCCAGCTACCAAACGAAGGGTTGCAATAATCAACGACCACCCTTCTCTTTGAGATGCAGATCTTGACCACACAAGTTCGCCACCTGACGCATGACAACTTGCGCCCCAAAGCCAAACATCACGGTTTGCGCCTAAACCATAATTTTAGCCGCGCTTACTCTATGACCAAGCCATGCTCAACGCTGGATGCTACAAACGAAGGATTGCAATAATCAACAGTTACCCTTCTCTTTGAGATTCAGATATCGACCACACAAGTTCTCCACCTGACGCATGGCAACTTGCGGCCGAAAGCCAAACATCACGGTTTGCACCTAAACCCTAATTTTGGCCGCGCCTACTCTATGATCAAGCCATGCTCAATGTTGGCTGCTACAAACGAAGGGTTGCAATAATCGACGGCTACCCTTCTCTTTGAGATGCAGATCAGGGTTGCAATAATCGACGGCTACCCTTCTCTTTGAGATGCAGATCTCGACCATCCAAGTTCGCCACCTAACGCATGGAAACTTGCGGCCCAAAGCCAAAACATCACGGTTTGTACCTAAACCCTAATTTTGGCCGCGCCTACTCTATGGAAAAGCCATGCTCAACGCTGGCTGCTAAAATGGAGAGTTTCAATAATCAACGACTATCCTTCCCTCTGAGATGCAGATCTCGATCGTTCAAGTCCGCCACCTAACTTGCGGCCCAAAGCCAAAACATCACGGTTTGCACCCAAACCCTAATTTTGGCCGAGCCTATTCTATGGCAAAGCCATACCGACTCTACCATGGCCACTGGCATGCCACCATGCCACACGTAACACCATGCTACACGTTTTCCCATGAAAACACTCGATATATCTAACACATGTCACAAACTGGGGGATGCTCATAAAGGGTATTGGTTTGGCGGTTTACAGCGTGCGGCGTACACTACGCCCATTACATGAAAGTGTCATAAGAATAAGGCGGTTAGTAAATACAGGGAGTAATGGTGAAAATGCTTTCCTTCATTATGGAACATCAATTCCAGGTGTTACTGGTTACCACCTCCTCCCATTTACTCATCCGTTTCTATTTCTTACAAGACCAGAGTACGTTTCACTTGGACTTATATAAATAGGTCTTACCTATTTCCACCAAACAACAAGTTTTGGTCAGACCACTTGCTAGCTTTCCTATCTGTTAGCTTTCACTTTATGATACAAGTCAAACAACTACTCTTCCAGAATCAACTATTCTGGTCTCAACACTTTCTTCGCTTCCCTCCCTAAAACCAACCCTTCTCCTTCACTTTGTGACCGAAGCAAGTCTGGAACGGCCATTTCTTGTCTTAGGCCGGATTTGTACAGATTGATCTCTCGAATCTAAAGTACTCGTCCCTTGCAGTACATTGTTTAGGGTTTAGACTCAGTTTCTCACCCACTCACGCGAAATTACCGAAATTAGCAGAAACCGTTTTCACCCTCAAACACCTATATACATACACAATAACGACTCTAGTTATACGCCTAAGAGTCGTCATCATGATAGTGTATACATGGACGACTCTCTTGAAAAATACCCCCAACGACTCTTTTTGTATACACTTTTTCCCAAAAAAAATAGCCGTTGGTTATTATTCTATATATAGAGGAACACATCCAGGAGCAAATTCAATTGAAAACAACCTCACGATTTTTTTTTTATGGCAAATCCTTCATCAACTACCAATTCAATTGAAAACATACTTAGAAGATGCAAGCGACCAACCAAATCAATATTGGCAATGGAAGAAGAGATATGCAAAAAAAGCATGCGACCTACTAAAAAACCATACACTTTCACGCCATATCCTACGAAGGAAGAAGAAGAGTTGCGCGAGGCAAAAAAACGAGACGAAGAACAATCCCAACTCCGGGAAAGATTCAAGCAAGTCGAGGAAGAGACCGAATGGGTTAAAAATTATTACATCGTCAAGGATCTTCACGAAGAACATCAACATGATAGTATATTTTGGAGCCAAGTTGGTTCGGGTCCTTTCGTTAATAACAACAAGAAACTATGATATCCTTACTTGCCGTCCCACATTAGTCATAGGACGATTCTTGTTATGAAATGGTACACCAAGTACAACGAGTTTCTCGCGAGGCACAAAGGGGATAGGCGTGCTGCCCAGGCTGCATATACCAAATGGAGAGGAGAGCCTTTTTATCACATCGAAGCCGCAATGCTAGTTGAATCTCGCACCAGAAACAGGAATAACATGTAATGTGTTCAAAGGAATTTCCACCTTCTAATTAATATGCTACTATTTCCAAGTTTCCTTTCAATCGAGATTCAATTTATTTTCAATAACAATCGTTATCTCTGTTTAGTAATTCAGTGGCGACTCTACCTTAAGTCGTCATATAATTAATTTTGCAACAACCTTCTCTTGAGTCGTCAACTTTTTTATTCACATAGCTAACGACCCATGTTGTGAATTTAAAAAAAAAAAACGACCGTTGGGATTTTCTTCTATATAATACCACCCCATCCTCTTGAGAAAATAGCCCAAAACCATTCTTTTTTCCACCAAACTACGTAATCTTTCAACTGCAATGGCGGAATGGGAACCGTATGAAGATTTGTGTCTCGTTAAATCGTTTGCTAATACGTTTCGTGAACGTCCAAATGAAATCTATTCAATGTTTTGGAAGAGAGTTAAGGAGTTCTTCTACGGGCGTACCACGAATCCTAATAACCGCAAATGGAGAGACTTGGCATTTCGATTCAACTATATTAAAAGTGCAATGAGAGAGTATGTAAAAGTTAGAAATATGGTGTACGACCATCATCCACGAGCTCCTCTTAAGGAAAAAGTGAGTAATTCGTTAATATTTATACTTTTCTCATGGTTCAAAGTTACTAACATATAACATTCCTCGTTTAATTTCAGCTGGAACGTTTCAATGGGTTATGGACAATACGTAATGGGAAAACTAAGTTCATTCACCACAAAGAATATACAACGTTGTATCGTCGAGCGAGAAGGTTCATTGACGAACATTTGATGTGTCAAATTCAAGAATACCCATATTAACTCTTATGTAATACGAGATTGATGTAATGTTATTTTCCTAATGAAATCAAAGTCCATTCTCGTTCCAATATAAAGTTTAAAAAACAGTCGTCCACCTATATAATATACACCTGAACGACTCTATCCACTAGAATCACAGAGTCGTTACTCTGCTATGTTACTAACATAACGACTCAATTATAAACCCATGTTGGTTATTGTCCTGGATGTTATTTCAACTAAGAGTCGTCATTAGTGTCCATATAAAAGCAACGACTCTATATACCTAAAAGTGGTATTCTCTGGATTTAATACACCTAACGACTCTAGCCATAGAAAATATGGTTCATCTCCTGGATGTTTTGCTAACCTAGAGTCGTCATTGGTTTCCATATAATCAATAACGACTCTAGCCATAGAAAATACAGTTCATCTCCTGGATAACCTAGTGTCGTCATTGGTTTCAATATAACCAATAACGACTCTAGCCACACACAAAATATGTCATAACTGTATTAATTTCTCTCTGGGTCGTTAGAATTCTATTTGAAACACTTAACGACTCTGTGTATCAGAGGGGAAAATTCAATTATCAGAATTAGGGTCGTTATTCAGCTAGAAAACAAAGCTGACAACCCTTACTCTGTCACAGTGTATAATCTTGTCTGCATTAGAGTCCTACATTATTCTAACAAACATACTGGTAAACATCCTTCTTAAAACAAAGTAGTTTCAACAAAACATCCAAACCAAACACATAAGTAGTTTCAACAAACACATAAGTTCAAGTCATAAAGTAAAATGAACATAAGTTCAAGTCGATGGTAACATCTCCTCGCTCAAGACCACCATCTCGACCTCGACCTCCTCTTTACCTCCCTGACCAGGAAACTTTCCGGTTTTTCTTAGGAGGAGGACCCTGAGTATCACTGCCCCCTGGGGAACCACCATCTTCTCTAGTACCTTGTTCGTCATGATGTTGGCTACTTTGCCCCTATTCACCACGTTCTTGTGCTAGTTGGCTACGTGTTTTCCGGGTCCTCTTACCTTCCTTAGCCAGCTCAGCAAACATCTTCTTTGCATTGGGATTTTCAATGTGCGTGCAGTAATTAGCGTACCGACGTTGCTTCGCAGGATCAAACACTTCCCCTTTGTCAGCCGAGCAACAAAAAGCCTTGACAAAAAGCTTCATTCGTTCCCTCTATATGCATTCAAAAAACAATTCACATTAACTGACTTATATTTGTATGTAGATGAATAACACAATTACAAAAATAAATACTCACCACTAGTTTAAGAAAGGGAGTATCATCTCCACCGTCAGCTTGAGAAGCAGAGGTGGATGCTCTGTTGGTCCTCCTACCCGTAGTCTGATCTATCTGTATCACCCTACCATGGGAGAAGCCTTCGTACCATTGATAGTAATCCGTTGTTGCCTCGTGACCTCCATGCACATGCACCCAATATGTGATGTCTACGAGGCTAGAGTGTCTATTATTCCAATGCTTGACATCATCTCGGCAGTTTAGACCAGATCTTCATCTAACGGCTACAATTTCCCCCTCTATAAATACGATTTCAAACTCATATCAACTCACACCAAAAATTCTAAATCTCTCTAGAATTTCTTAATTTCTCAATCTTTTTCAAATCTAAAACTATCACAACTCCTCTACAATATATTTTCTTGTAAAATGGATTCACAAGCAAAAACTCAAGGCAAAGGTAAGAAGAATCGAAGTCCGTGGTGCAAAATACACCATGATAGAAGATGAATGTATTTGTCGTAATTATGTTTTTTTTTTACCCAAGATTGTATCGGTGGTGCACACCAACATGGTAACACCATGTGGGATAATATATTTCAAAAATATGAAGAACAAACCATGAACATCAATGGTCGTGATGCAAAAGGATTGTCGAACACTTCATTGTAATCAACCTAGAAGTAGCCGCTTATGTTGCATTGATAATGCAAGCCAAGAGAAAAGGAAAGGACAGTGGTCGTCGATGTTGATTTTGAAAGAGAGGTTCGTACAGATTGGCAACGAAAACATGGTAAACAAGTTTGCTTTCGAAAGTTGTTATCATATTTTGAAGGGTTTGAACAAATATAATCCCGATTACTTAGCAAATAATCAAATAGTACCGAAAATTCACCATATAATTCTTCTCCTCAACACCAAATTCTTCACCATTTTCACAAGGTCCATCAAATTCTTCACTGAGATACCCTACAAGCTCAAATTCCAACGTAGTTTTCAATAATTATATTGATGGTAATACTAAGGGAAAACTTCCAGGAGGAATAAAAAAGCGGCTAGAAAATTAGCTCAAGAAGGAGGGAGTTCCGTAGGATTTAACATGGCGGAGTTTATGGATTATCAAAAGACCATCGCGAAGGAAAGATCCATTCAAAGGAAAATTCAAAACCGGGAGAGTAAGAAAAGTCGTCTTTCTCAAGAAAAATTCCAGTTTGACTATGACAAGCATGACATTCTTCAAGCCAACACCTCAATTATGAACGCCCAACAAAAACATGTATGGCAAATCGAATTTGACAGGATTCAAGCACAGATTGAAAAGCAAGCTGGATTTACTAACAACCGTGATGAAGAAGATGATGATGATGGAACTGATGATGAGTTTGATGAAATAATTCCTCTAAATGATTAATGTACTAGTTTATAACTAGTTTAATGTGATTTAAGTTTTAATGTTCTAGTTTAAGTTTTAATTTGATATGTTGTTATGCATTCCAATTAATATTAGTTTGAAATGAAATGTTGAAGCTTATTAATTAGAAAAATAACAATACATAACATAACTTAAAATGAAGCTAAAACATTAAGAAAATACATAAAATCATCTTCCATGCTCGCCCAAAGATTCAATCTCGAGATCATCTCTTAACCGGGGTCATACAAATTACGGTTCGAATGTAGTTAGTCATTTGACCATAATTCCTTGCGGGGAGGCCTCTTTTCGTGTCGAATCTCCGGCCTCAAATCTTCATCATCATAGTTAATCCAATCCGAATCACGCCTGGTTTCTGAATTACCATGTTATGAAGAATTATGCAAGTGAGCATAGTCTTGTGCATTTCACGAGGACTCAACCCACGATATGGGCCACAAATGATAGCGAACTTCCTCTTCAAAATTCCAAAAGCGCGTTCCACATCCTTCCTCAGTGCCATTTGGGCATCGTTAAAATATCGGTATGAATGGCCCAATGCACCAGCAGGAGGCCGTGGTAGCATTGAACCAAGGTGGACCATTTTGGGTAGATACCATCCGCAAGATAATAGCCATGAGTGTACTTGATGGCCGTTGATCATGAAACGGACGGATGGAGAAATTCCATACTTCAAATCTTCAAACAGGCGACTTGTGCAAAACATTAATATCATTTTGTGAACCCGGAAGACCAAAAAAAGCGTGCCATATCCAACAATCGTAAGAAGCAAAGACTTCTAAGATAACTGTTGGTTTTGGATAATGACCTTTATATTGACCAGCCCAATAAACAGGCATCCATGCCATACCCAATGCATACAATCGAGACTACCTAGCATTCTGGGAATCCCCTTTCCTCATTCTCCCTTAATATTTGTCTAACATCTTCGTCGGTTGGTTTTCGTAAATATGTTGGACCAAAATGATTAATCATTACTTCACGAGAACAATGAAAGGTAAGTGTAAGAAGTTGTTTTACCCATACGAAGGTACTCATCATTCGCATCCAGCTGGAGTGCCATAACCTAGAATCCTTAAAGCCGAAGTAACTTTTTGTTCGGGACTATGACCTCTAATATTCGGTGCATCAAATCGATAATTGAATTGAGGTTCCACTCGACAAAGTTCTTCAATAATCTTTTCACCGGATGACGAGGCATGCGGAATCGACCTTGAAAATCTCGATCGAGTACACACAATTAGGAAGAAAATAATCGTGCATGAGCTTCGATGGTAAAATTCCCTCCCTCGATACGTATATCTTCTTGATAATACTTCTTTGGGCTCCGGAACTCTTGGTATTTGACCCGTATGTACAAGCATCATAGTTTCGATTAGATTCTCATCTTGACTTCCTCTTCGTCAATTTCTTGCAACCTCATACGATAACTTTCTTTTGCTGTAACCCGAACATATTCATAATAATATCCCTTTCTTCATTGGATCTCGACATTGTGAAGCTTAAAATTGAGAATAAAGGAGTAATATCTTTAGAAGCGGAGTGTGAGTTTTTCGTCGAGGTAAAATGACGTATATATATAGGAACCATAGGGAACTAGCGTTCTGCAGAATAACTACTTGGCGATAATCATTGTACCGCCAGCGTTATTGTTTTTATCGAGCGGTATTGTCAATATCGCCAGCGATAAAGTCTTTATCGCTAGCGATATTGTCAATATCGCTCGCTAGGGATTCGATCGCTCGGTTTCCCCATAGTGGCGCAAATGGTTTGGCATGCCACCTGGCATGCCAAACACCATTTTTTTGGCATGTGCATAGGAAGAGGCCTTATAAACCACTTTTATGTCATCCTTGTCAGCCTCGCATTTGTTCAACTTGTGCTTGAACGGAGGTACATAGTCTTCATCGGGTGAATCTTGAATAAACCCAAGTTGACGCATGATTCTCATCGGATTGTACATTGAAAAACCGTTAGGGGGAAACAAGGGGCCATGGTAATACACGACATCTTCCATTGCGCCAACTCTATCATCCTTGTACGAAGTAAATATTACCTCTTTCGCCGTGATGTTGTCAAGTTTTTGACGCATTTCTATCAACGCATCAGTTTGTTCCCTATCATGAGAACCGGAGTACAACCAACGGGTTCCTGTTGGACTACCTTTGCTCCATTCTGGGTTGAGTTTCACATCTTCATTATCTTTGAACAGTGACGGGAAATGATCATAAATCCACACCTATAACAACCAAAGTTTAAAATTTAAAACTAATCAAATAAACATAAAAAATAAAAGGAAAAAATGTACTAAAAGAAGACAACTTTCATCAATCCAAATACCTGGATTAGATCCAAATTCCCATTAATTTGAGAAGTTCGTTCGCGAGATCCCTGGGAAAGCTGACCATTCATATGTGCAACTATGGCAGTCCCCAAGAGTACTTGTTCACATCTTCCAAGGGATCCAAAAGCTGAAGAAGGTTAGCGCTGACCCTGTTACCATTGCTGTCGGGAAATACAACCGACGCAAGGACGTACAACAAATACGTAGCTGCCGCATAACGACATTCAATATCAGAGAGACCTTCATCTTTTTCCTTTTGTTCTGTACCAGCAAACATCTTCCTAATCTCCACAAGTTTGAACTCTTTCTTCGGGTACTTAGTTCCCGGCACGAAAATCCCATCAGTCTTCTCTTTATCCCAGCCAAACAAGTTCTTGGTCCATGTATATATTTCATCCCAACTAGGCCTTCTCTTGAACTTGTCATTGGTTGATTTACCTTCGACCTGCACCCCTAATATCTGTTCTGCATCATCAGGAGTCAATGCCATCTCGCCAAAAGGAAGTTGGAATGTGTCGACTTCAGCGTAATACCTTTCACATAAACTAGATATTGCAACCTTGTCATACGCAATCACAGAGTTCACAACGGCATTGTACAAACCGGAGTCTTCAACATATTCTCTAACTCTTGCACATTCACCTTTTAGCGACCACAACTCCATTTTCTTAAAAGAAGATTGGTGCCTGAAAAGACGTGCGACATTCTTATAATCCTACAAAACATAAACAAATAAATATTAAAAAAAATACTAGAAAGTTAATATCAACCAACTAATCAAATAACAAGCAAAGTTGGGATTCTTACGATTGTCTCATAGATGGTATGAGCCCACGATCCAAAATATCCAAATAGAATTTTGCCCCCATCTCTAGGTTATCCTCTAGGTTTACCACTTCGAAGAGGAGACAACATAAAATGAGTAGCGGGAACGTGTCTCGCGCTGGGTGCAATATCAGTTCCATCCTTCTTAACCCTATTTACCGGCTTCGGCTTTGCATTCTGTTCCTCATGTTCAACATCTTGTTTACCATCATCCTCTTCATCATCCTTACCAGCAGCATCATCCCCTTCATCCTCTTCCTCCTCATCATCACCACCATTATTACCTTCATCCCCTTCCTCCTCCTCATCACCACCATTACCATCATCTGAATCATCACCATTACCATTATTGTCATCATCCTTATCACTCTCTTCTTCCTCTTCTTCTTCCTCACCTCGTACGGGAGGATCTTCTTGTATCTCACCTTCTTGTATCTCATCTTCTTGTATTTCTTCTTCTTCACCACTACTGTTAGCGGAAATAACAGGAGAGTATGATTCTGATGAATCCGACAACTGATTACCTTTGTATCTTGGTTCGATGATAGAAATGATACCTCACTCGGCTTTTTACCGCGTAATGGACTGGCAAGTAACACTAGTGGAAAATGGGTTTTTTAAGTCTGTGTGGGCTTTATAGAAACAACTGCCGAGGGCTTTCCTAATGGTTTGGCTTTCGTCGGAAGACGTTTTTATAGAAGAAAACATGGAGAAGTGAATCAATTTGTGATGGAAGTCGTAATAGTTAGTGGCAGTTTAGTAAATACAAAAAGCTTCTAGAAGCAGTATAGTTAAGTCGACGGTGGGAATAGTTTCTATGGTCCAAGGTTACCTTATCTCAATCTCGCCTCTATCATCACTTCCCTCTTATCTCACACTTATATTCCTAAACGAAACGGATGCAAACGAAACCAAAATGTTATTCTCCGCATCAATCTCGAGTCTCTAATCGTCTTCTCTCGTTTCCCTTATACTCGATTCATCATTGAAACCCTAAGTTGGTACATCATAACTTACTCGAAATCATTCTCCATGAAAACTCTACACCTGTTTACATCGATGAAGATTTTAATCCACCAACTCCTGTTGCAATCTGAAAATACTGTTGGTAATAAAAGAGCAGGACCAAGTGATTTTAAATCCGCGGATCTTTGACCTTGTAGATCTAAATCAAGTCTTTTGGGTCTAATGACCAAGTTACTGAACAAGATGATGAAGGTGGAGAAGGTACGAGATTTTTTTTTTGGTAAGTGGTAACTTACAGATCAAAATCTAAGAATGGGGCTTTTTTTCCTCGTTAATTTTTGTATGTTATGCAAATCCTAATCTTCTGTTTAGATTTTTTTTTGTGGATTGTAAATGAAATAATATTCTCGTATTTGTCATTCGTAGGTTAAGGGTTTTGGATGAACAGGTACAACAACTTAGAAACAACTTCTAAGATATACGAGCATTATTACTTCATCTGATTTCAATTTCTTAAAGTTGGGTTTCTTTAATTTTAAGTGTTTTTGCTTATTTGGGGTTCAAATACGTGGATTTGGTTATTATTGATTGATTTGAATTATTTATATTCTTACTAATCATTCAATTTTGGTATGGGTTCAATGTTTTTCGTTTCTCGAGTTATGGGTATTCTTGGATGGATGAAACTTGTGCTCGTATGGGGTTTTCTGCAATTCTATTTGTACTTTATGTTGTTCTTTGTTGTGGATGTATGGTTTTGCTTCAATCTTTGGTAAATAATTTGACTTATGTGGTCTATTTGATGATTGCTCTCTTTTTTCTCAAGTTAGTTGGTATTGAATCTTCAAAGAATAATGTTAAACCATCTACTTATGAAGAAGCTTTGGAGGCTGTCTTCTTTGATCACTAAACGTTCACGCGCTGATAAGTCTAATAAAGGTGATCGATTCGACTTGTTATTCGATTATCTTAAGGTAATTTCACTTATAGTTTCAGCTATAGTGACCTAATTTTGATTGTATTATTTAGTGTATAAATGATTGGGTAAGGTTTTGTGGATTGTGTAGATATTGGACTTGGATGATTCTATTTCTCAAATGAAGGTTATCCATGTAGCAAGTACTAAAGGAAAGGTTGTCATTTTCTCTTCCTATTTAATGTTTTATTAGTTTCTATGAAAATGCTACTTCCAGCTAACATATGAGAAGTGGTGCTTATTAAGGAATGGATGGTAAATTGTTAAAACCACTAACTAAGTGCTCCATCCATTGGTGGTTCAGATAACGAATGATTCGTGATGCACTTGGTTCTCGTTGAATCACTTCAATCTACATCCCGAAATTCAGTATCACAAGGTTAACAGTCTAGTAATTTGGCGCAGTTATTATATGTCATTTTGATGAAAATTTGGACACGTGTTGTGAATAGGTTATTGTAACAGTAACACATCATTAACATGACACTACCTTGCATGTTTTGGTTCGGATCCCTTTGTTCGCCCAGCTTTGGTGGAAAGTACAAATGATTTGTAGAATGTGAACATTCTTGTCATGGGCGTAAGGCGCCGCGTGGCGTTGGGTGTAAAATCCCGAGCCGCAGCGAGGCGCGGCGAAGCCGCGGCGTAGAACAATAATTCCCACATAGGTTTATTCCTTGACATAACTGATAATTAGCTTAGGATTTTCTATATTAGCTCCTAAATCTTAATGAAAAGATTTGCAAAAAAATTTGGAAAGATTTTTTTTCCTTCACTATTGTTAAAGTAATTAATAAAACTTTGACTAGGAATGAGTTGTTTCTTAACATAATTAGATTAGGGTTTTAAAATAATATTAATGAAAAAGATTTTGGTGATATTATTTTTCCTTTTTGGCATAAAAATGCCACTTTGGCGCCCAACACTGGCGCCTTGGCTCGAGCGCCTAGAAAGGCGACGCTGGGCGCCACTTTTTAAAGTGGCATCTCTCTATGCATCGCGTGGCGCCCAAGTTCAGAATAAGGCCACTTTGACGCCTAGGCGGCGCCTAGGCGGCGCCTTCGACAACATAGATTTGTTTTCAATTGCAAATTAATCTTTCTTTGTCTTGAGCATGACCCGACAATTATTTGTAGATTACGAGAAGTTGTCGATATTAAATACAAAAACTAATTTGCGCAACTAAAATTTGATACATATTAAGTTCCTATTTAGAGCATGATACTTGTTCACTTGTAACATTTCTTGTGTGCAAGTAGAATGAAAGACAATTTTTTCTTTATTTGAGGGTTTGTTAATTTCCAATGTTGTGGTTCGGATTGAATAATTTTAGTTTCTTATTTGGTAATATGTCATCTGATTCAATGAATTCAGATTCGAGCTGGACATGCCATTGGAGTCTGTGAATGATACAATAATGTGTGTCGAGGAATTGCTAGATAAGATCACTGATGATGCTAGTGAACTGGATAGTCTAATATGTATTAGTTTACAGGTTTGCATATGGACTTCTTTCATGTAATCTCTCGCTAGTTGAACTCAATGTTCTTCTTTGTTAGCTTGTTTTTTAATGACATGTCGGTTTTTCTTGTTTTTCTTGTTACAACCTTGAACCTGAGGTGCATTGAACATTATATGGTGACCATGGCATGGATGTGATCGATGTATTTCGCAAAAATACTTATGCTGCACTTCCCACATTTAGGTAAACCTATCATTACACGCACCCATCTATTTGTTACAGTTGATCGAGTCGTTTATCTACGACATTTGGACTGAAAACCTGAACTAGTGGTTAGTTATGTTGTTTGCAGTGATAATGAGAGGTATGCTGTTGCTTAAGTGTGCTAGGCTCCCTTGTCTCGGAAATTGATGAGCATTTTTCTTATACTGAAACCCAAATAAGCATCCAATTATTGCTTAGCATATATTGCCTATACCAAAACCTAGGTTATGTAAAGTAATACTATAAGAAAATTGAAAGTATAGTTCTGCCAAGTGGTATTTGTGTTCCTATTTGGGACAAGAATCAAGGTTCTGTGGAATTGATATTTATTACGAGGAGTTTCAATTATATATGGTATCAAGTTCACCTTGAAACCATAAATAAGTTCTCGCATTTGAACCACTTTCTTAAAATCTCATGTCATTTGTCCTTCCAACAACTTTGCGGGTACACTTGATAGATCAATGTGGGTCCTCAATCATCGAAATCGTTATTTTACCAACTACTGAACTCTTTTTTTCATTCTGATGTGACAACGCACATCTGTGGCCTGTCCATATTACTATGTTTATAAGGTGGTTCACTTAGGCCTAAGTTCCGTTGTTTTCTAAGTTCACTTTGGCCTGGATTTCTTGTTGCAGCATCAAGTTTCTCTTTAGTGTAGTCATTTTTATGTTAATTTTCTTTCCGACAAGCATCTAACCTTATGTTGTCATCATATTTTGTTGTACAGAAGAGATTCAATCACTTTGAATCGCTATTTCTCGAACATTTTTCTGATAAGATGATGTGCATTGCTGTCGTATCAGGTGAGTTTGTGTGGAGATTGAAAACATCATAGTTCTATATGTTGTTTAAGTGCGTAAAAGCAATTGATTTTGTTTTGTCAATCTATTAAATAAACTTTGCCTCAGCCATGAACTGACCAACAACTGCCAGTTTGTGTCCGATCATATGAACCCTTTCATAGCAAAAAATAGCTCATCAAGATGTTAAATAGTTTTCAAGTTCATTAGTTGTGACTTTGAGAGTATTATCTGAAGTTTATCCATGTTAAACAGTGAGAATTTCTTTTTTGTGTGCGATGAACTAGTGTTATTCATACACGATAGGTTTATTGATTCTTACAAGTTTGATCATTTTGAATTGTTTGAGGTTGGAGGTGAAGAAGGGACTGAAAGATAGCACCAGGGAAGATGAAAATGCAGTTTCATTCAGGTGCATCTTGGGCCAAAAATACCAACAAGCTATCCATATTGCAATTGAGTGCACAATATTGGAAAAACTTTAGGAAGCTATTACTGATTATGTATATACAATTGAAGTTGGTGTATGTTCAAGTTTTCTTATATTTTGAACTTGGGGTAGTTGTTAGATATTGAAGTGTAAATTGACTCTAGCTTTCAATATCAATTTTTACTTCGTTTCCATTTTAATTTTGATCTCAGTTTCATATTAGCTTAAGATTCAGCTGAATCAGCTTCGGATTCAGCTGAATCAATTTTCATTTTTTTTTAATAAAATATATGATCAATATAAACGACTGTGTTTATTGCTATTATTTAATGGGCTGATGAAGGTAGTTGTAATTTGAAACTTTTAAAGAATCTCAGAGGTAGTCGTTTTGAGAAATAAGACTACAATTCTAGGGCTCCCAAAAGCAGTCCTTTTTACCAGTTTTAAGTGCTCTTTTGGCAGACTTATTTTTTGTATTTTCCACTAGTGTAAGTATTTATCGTGGCGGGGAGCTTTGGAAGGAGGAGTTATCGTCATTGGAACCTTGTCTTTGGTTTTCTTGGTACTATATTCAAAAAAAAAAAAAAAAAAAAACCCAATAAGACATCAACTTTATGGTTATCAGTTCAAGAGTTGTCACTCAAATGATCTACAAAACAAACGACCCTTGTATAACATGTGACGACCCTTCTAAATAACAAAGGGTCGTCAAAAGGCAATAACGATCCTACGATTTGGGTTGACGACTCTAGGGCATATAGCTAAGTGACGACTCTATGGGACATGAGATGACGACACTATCATTTTTGGAAAAGAAGGTGTTCGAGTTCCATCTAGAGTCGTTAAGAAATAAAAAGGGTCGGCAAAGAGAGTCGTCATCTTCAACCTAAAACATTAACGACTCTATTCTAGGAAAAAAAATTGTATAAGGAGCAGAATTAGGGGTCGTCATCTTAAACCTAATACACTAACGATTTTTCATATAATACGCATGCAAATGAAAAGTCGTTAGGGGTTTCCATTTCGATAGTTACGACCCTTTAAGCGAAACCGCTAAATTTAGGTTATCGACTCAATTTCACAATCAAAACACAACAACAAATCGAATAGAAGGTGGGTTTAAGTTCACATACCTTCTAATTGGAGCCATATCTTTTTGGGGTTTCGATTTTTTGGGTTTGGGAGTTCGTCCCTCGACAACCTTGCCTTTGACGGTGTCAACGAGATTAGGGATTTGAAGTGCTTTTCGAGCGGTCTGCTTTGTACGAGCCATGTTTGTAGAAGAAGTTAATCGTCGATTAACTTCTAACATCGACGATTACGCGATTAATCGGTTGAAGGAAAAAAAAATCTCGGTGGAGTCGTTAATGGTGGTGGTGGAGAAGAGAAAGGGGAGGAGAGGAAGATGAAAAGAAAAAAGAGAAACTGATTTTCTCTTTTGGTTTAGGATTAGGGTATATAGATTGGGGACCAAATTATAGTTTCTAATTAGAGTTAACTGATTTTTAAGATTTGTGTTTAGTAAAGGGTAAAACAGTCTTTTCAATATCGGTTTAATACGCCCCTCAAAAAATTGGGGTGCAAATAAAAAGTTATGGCCCCCAAATAAAAAGTTATGTCCACCTCTAGCAAAGTCTAAATTTAAACGGAGGAAACGTTTTGAAAACAACTAAAAAGTAAAACAGGGCTATACATCCGCTAGGACTAGGACTCTACTGACGTATAGAGATTTTCAAGAAATGCTCAAGGTAGGACTTGCAAGGATGTTGGTTTCCAACGTAGAGATGGAAACGTACATTTTATCCCAAGCTCTAGGCTGTTCCATAACCAAATACATTTCCCTCCGTCTACAGCGGGCACGGCACTTTAAGGCGTATTTACCTACAAACAAAAGATGATTTTGATTTGAGCCGTGGAAACTGAAATTTAAGAGATTCTTATGCATTTTCTTGAGAAGAAGAATTGTCGCATCGAGAAACAGTATTTGCATTATATTTTCTTTAAGAAAGGGACAAAAGATTTAAAGATCTTCAAATTTTATATAAAATTTGATTGATCCAAAAAATTTGTTACGATCCGTCTCGATTAGAAGCGTTTGGTTAATAAGAAACACAACTGCATTCATAAACTGCATATCTGCTTTTTACTCAAACTAGTCACATCCCCAAGAGCAACCGCAGTGGGCGACTAAACCCATTTATTTGGTAAATGAACCAGATGTAGCGGGACGGACCATCGACCAAAGACCAGACTAAACCCAAATCCCAGACTATATTTGATCGGGGACCAAAGACTAAACCCAAATTATAGTCGAGCGAACGTATAGTGTACGCCCCACAACAGGCGAACGTATAGTGTACGCCCACACCAGCGTAACGTATAGCCTCCGCCCCATTAATTTTTTTTTTTTTTTTTTTTTTTTTAATTTTGTGTGGGGCGAGGTTTATACCTCCGAGGGATGAAGATCTTTATTTTGTGTGGGGCGAGGTTTATACCTCCGAGGGATGAAGATCTTTATTTTATGGATTCACTCGACGACGAGGGATGAAGATCTTTATTTGCGTAGATGCGATCAGACTCAGTTTATGATTTCAATTTAGTGTACCAAATATTGGAGGAAAAACATGCAAGTAATCATGAATCACACGATACAGACAGCGAAATGAACATCTTAGAGTGGGCTACATCGTGGGAATAGAGATGGGGCCTGTGGGACGAGCTATGTCCTCCATAGGTTCGGCAGAAAGCTTAGTGAAACCGGAAATAGCGACTGTATAAAGCATTTTAATAAAAGAAGCTACTGGAAAAAGCAAACAAGTCTCGTGCATTAGCAGCTTTTGGTTGCTGATTTAGAAAGAGAAAAGAGATGTAGTAAAGAGACAGCGACCCAAATCACAAGCAACGCACCTTACTTCTTCTACTCCCACATCCATATGTTACCCCTTTTCTTTTTTTTATCTGAGTTGGGATCTCCTGAAAAATATAATTATCAATCAGGACTTGTTTGGTCAGATATTGTTCATCCGTAACCAACAAACTATGTACCTAATGTGTAAGTCCACTTATTTATCTCCATTGCCACGTGTACTAACAGAGTCCACGTGGAGGCCATTACTCAAAGGATGACACATAGCATCCGCACTTAGACAACGTGCCATCCGTCAAGACCAACTGATCGAAATGGCGAGCACCCGAGATAGGTAGTCCCGCGTAGCACCAAGGGATGGCTTTAACCCATCACGAGGTAAGGTATGATCAACGGCCGAGGTAGTCCAACCGACACGGACGTGACAAGAGGACCGACACCACTTCAGCGCGTGGCACAGGGCTTCAACCACCCGCATTTAATGCGCTCAGAACACGTGTCGGACGACCAACGGAGGAAACGAGGGTTGACATAGAAGTCCGCGGACCCAGTAGAAGCGGGATACTGATAGGCCGCGGACACAGTAGAAACGCCGGGGTGACATAAGTCCGCGGACCACGCAGACTGGTCTGAAGATAAGATCTCAACAACTCATTGTCCGTACTGGACCCACCCAATCTAGCTATAATATGTATACCCCCTCCACCGAGAGGGGATCGAAAGAGAGGAAGGAGAGAGAATAGGGAGAAGTAAGTGAGAGTTTTAGCTCAAGTGGTCGATGATCACAAGATCTTGTGATCATCTTTCAGAATCGTTTATCTTATAGTAAATCACCTCATACCCGTGGATGTAGGCCTTAGTGCCGAACCACGTAAACCATTGTCTCTCTTACCTTTGCATCGATAGTTTCATATACATACTCGTATCTCAGACCTATCGCCTTGGGGGATGATGATGAGATCATGACAAACTAGAGGGTTTGGAATCTATGAATTATCATCTACCTAGGCATATTATACACTTCTCACACCTCAGTACACGTATTCAGTTCTTATTTAGATTGTTTGTGATCACGTGGAACCGACGCTCGATTTCCGTGTTCACAATTTGGCGCTAGAAACAGGGACCTTGTCCTAAAAGATTTATCTTTTCCCGTGACTTCACGGCCTCAACCTTAAAATTTTTACTTAAAAACGCAAATGATCTGTTCTTAGACTCGTTTTTTCGCACATATTTATGTCTATTGTGTTTTCTACCAACAGATCCGGACATTATATAACCTTTAAAACCAATGAGATCTGGGTTTTAGCAAACAGAACTGTTCATATAACCTTTTAAACCAACGGATCGGGATTTTAGCAAAGCAGACCTGTTCTTAGACTCGTTTTCGCACATATTCATGTCTATTGTGTTTTCTACCAACAGATCTAAGTGTTAACTGGAATTTCAAGCACAATTTCCACCAAAAGATTTGGGCTTTTTTGCAAACAACGACCCATGAATTTTATCTCGATTAAATCCGCATCCGTCTCATGTCTTTCGTACTATTCGCCAAACTAACAACCCGAGTACACTCATTACCACTAGAAATCGAGTTTATGAAGTCAAAGTTGAACTAACGGCCAACCCGTGGACTTTTGGGTCTCGGATTACCTCCCATGTCCTTTGTGCGGATTATTGCAATGGAAAGCAACAAAGATCTTTGGGAAGACAAAGATAACTCCAAGAGATGCTCCAAGGACCACACCAAGAAGGTGACAAGGGGAGCGAGACAAAAGGGCGAAGGACGCACGGCCGCATGACAACATGCGAGGCCAGGGGCGGAAAGCACATGGCTCTAGATGCGGGCAACATC
>JAJJWW010009814.1:0-10346 GCA_023531295.1 Papaver armeniacum
TTGCTCATAATCTAGAATACGTTGCACCATATCCGGATATTCCAAAAAAAAAGAAATAAATAAATGGGATCAGGACACGCTTGCCTTTGTTAGAATTGTTTGGGGCTTAAATGTCTCTCGAAAGTGATTATATCTAATTTTTCTTATTTTTCTTCTATTTTCTCGTTCTTTTCTCTATCCCTCTCCATCACCCAAACCAAAACTTATCTTGTTCTCCTCATCTTTTTTCTTTTCTTCTGAACAGATATCTTGGAAATCAAAATCCTATGTCCCTCTCCCTCAGCCAGAACTCTTGTGAACCAATATTATCATCAGCTAAACCTAGATCTGTTAAAATCAAACCTATCTTTTGTATACATAAATCAAACTCAATTTGCTATAAATCTAAGATTCAAAACCCATTAGAAATCAAACCTAATTTCATTTACCCAAATTTCCCTTTAAATCGTAGATATGTGATTTTTGCTTATATGAAATGAGTTTGGCGCGAAACCCTCGTTTGAGAACAAGCTGAAGAGCTAGGGTTTCATAAAAAGTTCAAAGAAGAATTATAAGATGAAATTGATGTTTAGAAAAGGGGATTTGAGATGGGTATTGACCAATTGAGTGAACTAGGGACGAGGATGAAGAGTAATTCGAGATTGAAGAAGTTAGGGTTTTAGATTTGATTGAAGCTTAGAAGGATGATGGGAAAAGTAAATTAGGTTCTATGATGAAGATCGTGGAGTGGTGGTCTTATAGTTGCGGGTTAGAGGCTTGCAAATGCCGATTCATAGGGTAATGAGGTAAATCTAAATTTGTAATTGAGATTGATGTAGTTTTCAATAAGTCGGAAGATAGAGTGCAGGCTTGATAAGATTGTGATGACATGAATGGTAATAATTGTTCCAAAAAAGATTAGTGTCTTAGATTTGGTAGGTGGAATTGTATACTTGGTAGTGGTTTAGTGAACTACGAGTTTACGGAGATGGTAAATGGAAATGAAAATGGAGTTGGGATTGTAAGTGGTGGTAGTACGTGCAAAACAGCCATTGAAAAATGGAGTTGGGTTTAGTGAACTACAGGATTTCTAATGAGTTTTCCAGATGTTATATTTGTTCAGATAGATTTGATTGATATTGTATTGAAAAATATTACAGTTTAATCTCAAGTTTCCATCTTGTTAATTCTAGAAAAGAAGCACATTGATCAGAGCAAAACTGTTCTCCGTGTGAAGGGTGTGGTACGTGCATGATAGTCATTCCCTTTGGTATAAAATAGGTTAGTGACGGAAGGTGTTTGTGAAAGCGTCTCATGGATGGCACACAGAACTTCTTGGTGGGAAAAAGCAACATTAGTCTTGAAATGCACAGTGCAGTTATGCGGATATTTATTGTGCTTCTCTGATTGGTAGGCACAGACTCTTGTACTCTTTATTTGTGGCTTTAGCAGAAAAAGAAAGTTCTTGTGCTTGTTTAATAAGTGATTCAACCAAAGTTTTGCCTCAAGATTTGTTGTATATTGGTCAGGTCATTTATAGATGTTAACTAGTGCTCGTGTCGCTCTTTAGGAAGCTTATTAAACAATGAAGGTTACTTTTTCATTTACTAATTGAGCAATCTTTTTTTTTTATTACAATTTACATTCTTAGTTTCTCTTCTGAATTTCAGTTGCATGCCACTGTGATGAATGCTCGGCATAGGAAAAGGTAATTTAACAATCTTACTTTTTCCTATACTGTTGTCTAGTCCCTTGTTGGTGGTGCTCAAAATCTGGAAATGCAAATTGATTGTTCAGGAAGTATAAGACGACGAACGTTGATACATTTTATGTTCGGGAAGTCATCAAAAAGTACGGCTCGTAGTTGCAAGCAATCTGTCTCAAGGTTTAAGCTTGCCACAGAGCAATCCTAGTAATATACTTCACCCTTCAATAATTACCCCTTGTTGTTGTCTCTTGCAGTCTTGCTTATATATGGTATTTTTGCAGGCATCTAATTAGGATGGGTCTTATTTATACAAGAGTTGACTACTTATCTCTAGTGCTACTTTCGTTCTTATCTCAGATTACATCAAATGTGTTTGCTTACTTTGTTTTCCTATTTGCAAGGATTCTTGTAAGTTCAATTTTTTAATTTTTTTTATGAACGATAAAGTTCGATTCCTTGTCTTGGTTGCACTTGTTTTATAGGAAATAGACAAGGACTTCATTGTTGTTTCTATCTTAAATGTAATTGGATGGAAGTACAATAGAGACACCACGAGTTTCTTTGGAAATATTGAAAATCGAGGCAAGAATATTTGGAGCCGAGAAAATTCTTGAAAATTCTTGAAAATCACGCAATTTTGTTGGAGCCAGAAGACGAAGTTGGAAGGTTTTCTTGGAGAACACTAGAAATAAATTAATAAGAATGTATCACAGCTTGCCCTTCAAGTCTGTTCACATTATAGCTGTCTTGTGTTTCAATTTTTTTTCTAATTACAACATCCATATTTCAATGGTTTCTTACTCAATTATTTTTTCTTTTGTGTCTCAAAAGCTTTATTGCTACTATTGGCCAGTGAACAAAAAAGTAAGGCTACGATTGTGTTTTGCGCCTGTAGTACACTTTATATAATCAAGTGTACATCAATCAAGTGGCAGTGAAAGCTACCTCGGAGCATTGAAGTTTAATAGTTCCCTTCCTTTGTAATGAACAAGTTATAGCTTTGTTTTTTCTGCGCCCGATCTTTTGTAGCTTAAGGTAAGATGTTGTCGGCTTTAGAATGATGAAACACATACGCAAGGCTGCTTGCATTTGTTGTTGGATATCTGTAGTATGTCCTTTATTAAATTTCACATCAAACGACAATTATTTCGGGTAAATGTCAATGAAGTAAATCTTTGGATTTTGTGACTATTCCAGCTAAAAAGGTTATGTTCTTTGTGACACTATGCCTTCGGTGACTCTGCACGAGGTAAGTCTTGTTGTTTGTCTATGTTGTCCAGTTGTCCTTCGATTTTAAAAGGAGTTCCATGAGGTTAAAGATCGACTCGGGTGCTTATTTTTACGAAAGCTTAGTCTAAAGAAACCGAGATGATGTAAGTAAGTTATGTAATGCATAGAAGCTTTTGAATTTGTTTAATATGGACAAACATTTGTGTATTCGGTGTGCATACACTTGATATGTTTGTGATGGAGATTTCAGGTTGATAAAGTTGCGATTGATAGGCGAACTTAGTTTTGCTTTTAAATTGTTGAATCCGAGTGTTGAAAGTTTGATTTTGACTCGAGTGATATGGGTTATTGGATTTGTTCATATATATTTGTCAAATTTGTCTTAATCTTTTGTCAAATTCTGTTGAACATTTTGATCAATACCCCACTCTGAAATTGAACTAAACAAATAGATTGTTCCCATGACTGAATCACATTTGTGAAACTTTTGTTTGATTTAATAGAATCACGGGAGGCTGAATACATGTGTAAAATACAAATTTCTTTGCACTTGGATTCGGAGATAGTTTGGCTATGTTATGATGGGTTGGGAAGATCAATGACAAGTAAATATAATTTAGTTTATTCATGTTTTATTTTTTTCTTTCAGTTGGACATTTGATCAAAGTGAATCAAAACATCAATTTAAATGAGTTTTCATGTTTTCAATCAAATTCCTATTTCTCTTTTGTAGTTGTTTGTCGTTCGAGTTTCTAAGGGTTTAAGCGAGGCCTTAGTGTAGTTCCTTAGATATACGAGGCTACTAGTGCATTTATGTAATTGGCCAGCGTTTGTTGCTAAAGATTTTGGAAACTAAGCGAAAACAATAGTTGTGATTAACATGTTGCCAAATCATATAGGAACTAGCTTGATTTGCCCTTCTTTGAGTTTCGGAAGGATTAGGATACTAGTGTATTTCATGTTGTTGCCATACGTTTGTTGCTAGAAATTTGAAACTAATAAAAATAATGATTCTTGGACAACATTGTTAGAAACATATAGGAACTATTAGTTGCCTTTGACTAGTTTCGAAAGCATTTGGCGACTTGCAGTTGCCAGATTTTAGTGGCCTATACTCAGGTTTTTTTGTAGTGTGGGGAGAGTATCTGATTCGTGAAGCACATATTTTTCCGAGGTTTTTCCTCAAAACAAGTAAGTTGATTGATTCTACGTCGCTGGGGTTGTCCAAAATTTTCTTTGCTCACAGCTAAAGAATATTTTTTAAACGTTGAGTTTTTGAAGATGAAATTGTTATACAACTTCTCATTTGTAGGTGGTTTCTCTCTTGTGTTAGTCATCTGTTCTTAATTATCATGCGAACTTATCGAAAGTCTTCGTGGAGCTAAAGGTTTTATTTTGGAGAAAGAAGATAATGTGTTTATTTCTTAGCTTCTGACGACAAATCCATAATATTTTATGTCATTAATGTCGGGATGTAGATTCATCACCTGGCTGTAAATTCTCCCTGAAGAGCAACCAAATCTATGAGATCGAAGGACGACCGTTGTTTTGATTTGACCTAGATACTTCTGAAGCACATGAACAATCAAAACTGCAGAGGCTAGTGAATGTGCATGCAGATCTTGCCTTTCATATGCTTGAACAATTGATTCAGAAATGCATTCAAGATGCAATCAAATTTGGAACAGTGTTGCATTACTGCATCATCTATACCGATGGTTTTGCAGGTATGAACTATCCATTTTCTATATGGCTTTTCTTCTTGGGCTCCCTTAATTTTTCTTGTTCAACTTCCATGCAGTCCACAACCAAAACTCCATGATACAGCTCTGCACCGGGTATTATACAAGGTAATGAAAAAGTTCCAAATCGTTTCTTGTGCTATTCTGTGCAAGAAAATTAAATAATTTGTTCAGTTCTTGTCATGTTCGTATGCATATCCCCATCTTAAATTTTTTATCCATTGAAATAGTTTTTAGTTGCTAATGTCATCCTTCACTGATTATCCAAATCTTGTTATTCGTGGAAAAGGTGTTTACTTTGTTGCTCCCTGAGTTCCGCAAATTGGGGGAAAATCATATTCACTAACTTCTTAGACATTATTATTGACACCACAAATATCTATTATTCACAGACTTCTCGAAGAATCCATTTTCTATTATTTAAGTTGCAGGGATTACTTAAACTGATTACCTACCATTTATTTTCTGCAGATCATTTGTGGGGTGACGATTGTTCCATTAAGGGATGAGCTTAGTATTCTACTGGGATGGCATTTCTACTTTATTTCACAAAACAAAACCACAATAGAGGTGTGATAAAACTTCACTTTTGTTTTTAAATATTTTTCTTATTTGCAAGTGTGTCTACAGTAATTGATTACATCAATCTAAAAGAGTTATAGCAACTTTGGCTTGTGGTTGAAACATGTACATGCATCCATATGATCTTGGTCCCTTGGAAACTTAATTCATGCATTTTGACTCTTCATTGTACTTTAGTTTGTCTCTCTTAGAATTTCATTCTTTTAATATATTGGTAATTCACTTCCACATTGTCAAACCACTTGCACAATCTCTACTAAGCTTAACTCATATTGCGCCTTCAGCTCCGATGATTATGAATTCTCTTTATATTCAGGTGCAGAAATCCGTCAAAATTATCGTCGGAATTCTATTTTTCACCTGGAATTATCGTCGGAATTTACTTTTTTTTTTTTTTTAATTTGTAAACGGGTTTGCAACGTATATAAGTGTTGCTCAAATTAAAGTAATCGTTGCCTAAATTATTGTGCTTAGATTGCACAAATTAAAGAATCCGATTTGCTCAACAAGCGTTGGTAATCTATTTTACCAACGTTTATATACGTTGCACAAATTAATTTGACCAGCGGATTTTGTCGTTGCACCAAAATTTGCTCGCCATATTCCCAGCCAGATATTAGCGTTAGTGAAATTCATTTGCAACGCGTATATCAATCCCAAATTGGATGTTTTGGTGTAGTGGAAAGATTTTACTCTCTCTGATATTTCTTAATATCCGTGAAAAATCCTATAACGTCAAGTAAATCGGAACGGGGGGGGTATATTTTTAGAACCGTTTTTTGGGGACTACTCAAAAAATGGGGGGACTGCTCTCAAGTTTTTGGGGTGGTTATTGGTAGTAATTCCAATCACCCCTTATCTGATTTTTTTTTAAATACCTACTCTACCCTTAATGATAAACTTAGTTAGTGTGACGATTAATTAGTGTTAGTGTAATGATTAGTTAGTGATTAGTGAGTTATATTAGTGGGATTGTTTTGTTACTAACATTATTATTGAGAGATAAGAAGAAGAAGTGAAAATATGAAGAAGAAGATGGGTGAACCCAAAAATCTTTTTGAGTTTAATAATTATGATTTGGGTGATTCATGTGATGATACCTCATCCTCGAATTAGAACCCCATTTACCACATAGTGTATTTGTCAATACTTTCAATGATCGGTGAAATGAGTTATTTGTTAGATGATGAAAGCTTTTTGCCCCAAACTCAAGCTAACCAAACAAATGATGGATTTTATCATCCACAACTTTGTAAGATGAAGCTATGGGTACTCAAGTATGCCTCATATTTAGTTAATGTAGCTTGAATCTACAGAAATTTGGCCAAACTCAAAATTTACGGAAAACATTCGTTTAGGTCAACCTAGTTCGGTTACCAAATTTAGCTTGAGAGGTATGAAGCTGCATTACAATGTGTAGTTCGGTTCTTAAATTTAACGTGCTGAGTAGCAGAACTACATGTTAATGGTGGTTTTTAGAGTTCAGGTTATGTTTTTCAGGACATGCAGCTGGATTATTTTTATAGAGTTTACTGAGTGCATTGTTCGGTTGAGTCGATATCGACAGCTTTTATTCTGAACTTTATGTTCGGTAAGGTCAGAAAATATAAATCTGACGTTTCTAACGAACCTTCGAGTTCGGTTTAGTCGAAGTTCTCGGTTTCATCGTGCGAACTTTTACATAGAAAATCTAAAGATCGAGTTCATAAGGCCCCAATTTATTTACTGAAACTACATAACCGAACTTTGTGTTCGGTAGGGTCGATAAAAAAATTTACATTACCGAACTTGTAAGAAAAGTTTTTATGGTATTGTCGTTGTGCTATTACTTGTAGGTTCCATGTGCTCCAATAGAACCAATGGAAAACAAACCTCCCCTAGTTGGTATTTTGTACGATGACACATCCCATCACTACATGAATGACTTGGTATTCAAAAATCCGGAAGATACAAAGAGTTGGGCTAGACAACATGCACAAAAAGACATGTGCGTATAAGTATTGAATGGGAGAGAAAGCAAAACTCACTTTGGAAATGGTTTGTGAGAAGCGGTGATCCAGATAAAAGCCACAAGAGGATGGGTTATGTTTATAAAGGAAAGACAAATAGGAAGAACAAAACTTTCTCAAAGAAGATTAATTACATGTAGTCACCAAACGTTTTTGTGAGGCTCATAGCCAAGCCGAGCATATATACGATTCCAAAATAACTCCAAAACAAACCTAAGAGTTGGTTTATGTAATTTCCGCATCAAGAGAATGAGTTTTCCAACATGTCTGACAATAAAAATTTGAGTCTCAGAGAAGATTTGGGTGACCTAACATATTATGCTCGTTAACCAAACTAATATCTTATCGATGAAGAGCTTCATTGCTTCATCCTACATACAAGTTCGGTAACCGGTGAAAATTTTGCGAGGTAACTAGAACTAGGACTTCAGAAGCCTTGATAGAATTTTACCATTTCTTTATAAACATAACCCATTTGCGGTTGGAGGCGTCATGCTTGATGAAGCGTTAGTTTTAGTGGATTTTATCGGGATTCGAGGAGCGAGAGATATGTTCACGTGCATTTCAGAATGCCATCATGGGGTGAATTAAGGAGAGGAGTATCCTTTTGGGAGAGGAATTCTTTGCTATTTGGATGGGGAAGGAGGTTGATGCTTGATGCTTGTCTGTTTCATCATTCTTGACTCGATTACGAAAAAAGTTGCTCGGATCCTCTCGTGTGACAAAATTGGATGGCTGACTTCTTTCCAATGGGGAGTCCTGCACGAGTCTCGTCGTCCGCGGAGACGCGTTCGCCGAGGCGCTAGCGTCGAGGGAGTTGGAGCGTTTCTAAATGGCTCTAGATGGCATGACTCACGTGGAAGCCATCACTGTCGGGACTTTGGGAAAGGCAGTACTTCTCTGCGTCAAACCTCATATCAGTGCTGGCTCACGGCGCGAACCTCCTGTTGTTCCATCAAATCGTGATGGTGATATAGGGTCGGCTTCCTCGGGTACCTCCGGTTTTCGTCCCATTGGTGGGGTAGTTGGAGTCTTAGTGGAGGTTGGAGCGTCATGCTGATGAAGCGTTAGGAATGGTAGCGGTAGCTCTGGCCACGTGGTCGGCGGCGTTACAGCTCGAATGTGCGCTTCAGTCTTGCAGGATTAGCGAGTTCGCGAGGATGTTAGAGGCGTAGCGCTCGGCCTCGTAATCGGCGAGTTACACCGAAGGGTGCTTTCGATGCCTCTTGGGGTCGATGGATGGCATAGTGATGTTGTTGGAAGTAGCGTTAACACCAGGGACGAGTTACAACGTTGGTGTTCTCGGCGATTGATCCGGATCCGAGTTCCACCATGTCGGAGTTGTAAGTGAAGGGTGATATCGGAAATTCGGAAATCGATATTTCAACAGATAGATTGATCTCCCACTGTGGTCGCCAATTGTTTATGGGTGAAAATGGTTTACTATGATTTGGTAACTTCGGTTGTGTGGGTGAAAAACAAATTTAAACCCTAAATAATGTCTTCGCAAGAGAGTACTTTAGATTCGAGAGATAAATGCGTACATGTCAGGCCTAAACCAAGAAATGGCTAGTTCCAGACTTGCTTCGGTCACAAATTGGAGGAGAATTGGTTGGTTTGGGGAGGGAAGCAAGGAAAGTGATGAGACGAGAATAGTTGATTACGCAAGAGTAGACGTGTTACGACTTGTATCGAAAGTGGGAAGCTAACGAGATGGGAAAGCTATCCAATGTTTTGTGGTGTATCCCCTGGACTGAACTTGTTGTTCGGTGTGGAAATAGGTAAGATCTATTTATACAAGTCCAAGTGAAACGTACTGCGATCTCATTAAGGAATGGAAAAATGGGTGAGTAAATGGGAGGAGGTGGTAACGAGTTAACGCATGGAATTGATGTTCCATGAAACCGTTAACGCATGGAATTGATGTCCCATGAAACCGGTTAACGCATGGAATTGATGTCCCATAAAACCGTTAATGCATGGAATTGATGTCCCATAAAGAGCGTTTCACCATTAACTCCTCGTATTTACTAACTAGCCTCGTCCTTATGACAGGTGTAGTGTACGCCAGCATGCTCTGTAAGCTCGCCAAACCAATACCCAAAGAGGATTCTCCAGGTTGTGATATGTGTTGATGTCTCGATTTGTTTTTGTAGAAAACATGTAGTATATTGTTGTTGCACAGTGAAGTCGAGCTTGGGAGACTTGTTAGCTAGTGACCTTCGGACGGTCGAGATTTTGCATCTTAAGAGGAAAGGTAGTCGTTGATCGTTGCACATTTTCGTTTGTTGGTGGCGCATATGGAAGGCCGTGCATGGTATCGCGACTAGGATGGCATGCCATTGGCATGCGCATGGTGGTGCACGTCTGAGGTTGGCGTGACCAAACTAGGGTTTTGGGTCAAAGGTTACCATGTGTTGTCGCGGTAACCTTGGACAGACTCGATTGCTCTGGGATTGAAAGGCAGCCGTTGATTGTCGCACACCTTCGTTTTGGTAGCCCCGCAGGCAAGGCCGACATGGTGGCGCGGCTAGGTTGGAATGCCATTGGCATGGCATGGTTTGACGTGGCCAAACTTAAGTTTCAGGTCAAAGGTTACCATGCGTTTACGATAACCTTGGATGGCTAGGATTTGCTCACGAGGATTGAAGGGCGGCAGTTGATTGTCGCACGCTTCGTTTTTAGTAGCCGCGTAGGGAAGGCGAGCATGGTGGCGCGGCTAGAGTTGGCATGCAGTTGGCATGGCATGGTTTAGCGTGGCCAAACTTAGGTTTTTGGGTCAAAGGTTACCATGCGTTGTCTGGTAACCTTGGATGGCTAGTATTTGCTCCTGGTATTGAGGTGGGACCATTGATTGTCGCATGCCTTCGTTTTGGTAGCCGCGTAGGGAAGGCCAGCATGGTGGCGCGGCTAGGTTGTCATGCCGTTGGCATGGCATGGTTTAGCGTGGCCAAACTTAAGTTTCGATCAAAGGTTACCATGCGTTGTGCAGTAACCTTGGATGGCTAGGATTTGCTCCTGAGGATTGAAGGGAGCGTTGATTATCGCACGCCTTCGTTTTGGTAGCCGCTTAGGGAATGGCCTTAATTGGTGTTG
>JAJJWW010009815.1:0-32155 GCA_023531295.1 Papaver armeniacum
AACAACTAATAGCTATCCCTAATTCTCGCTATTCTCAACTCATTCAAGTTTCACATGATCATAAACAACTTCTAGATGCTAGTTCACAGATAAGCAAAACAATTCAAAGCACCATGGAGTTAACAGTTCAGCATAATAAAGATATGCAACTTCACGGGTGTAAAAGATGAATCGACTCAAAACAACACCAACACTTTACAAAATACACAATGGTTGCGGGCGAGATTGAAATTATGGGCACAGAGCTCACAGAGCGGGCAATTTATGCTCGGGTTACACAGACTCGAGATGGCAACAACCTTATCCAAATGTCTCGAGAATCTTATCATGCAATTATCACCGGCTCGGGGTTGTGCTCAAACTCTCGGCTTCGGGGGCTGGAGTTGAAGTCGGGGCTCAAAGGTGCCTGAGAAAAGATGCTTGTCAAGCGGCTCGATTGAGTTTGTGGCATCAACTCACTCGGATACCAAAAGTCCGAGTTGATGTCAAACTCGAGCTCGGGGGTTGTTGTAAAACACACAAGGCAAGGCAATACATAGCTACAGCCAAGGCAATACGGGTTTGCACGAGTTGTTATTCAAACTCACGACTATAGTCAACTTGGTTATTCAAGTTCAAGCCTCATGAGATACAAAATGGGCAAGGTTACAAGCACTCACAGAGCAATGACTCAAGGTGAGCTTCAATGAGACCATTAAACAAGCAAGCATGCTAACTCGGTTATGTAAGCAAGGGTAGAATTACATTACCGCTTGACATACAAGTTTTCGGTCAGCATTGGTTTCAAGTCCGGTACAAGTTTCGATCGGTATTGATTTCAAGTCGGTATAAATTTCAAGTTCGGTGTTACTCAAGTTTCAAGCCCGGGCACAAGACTAATACAAAGTCGACTTTCAGTCAAGCATATGTGGGTGAGACCCACGTTCAATCAAGCATACACGGCGGGCCCGCGTTCATCCGCACACATCATAACACGATTTTTCTTTATTCATGGGAATCGTGTCTACGAGATTCAAGCCAAGGGTTTTTCAAGATATAACCTAAAAAGCTAAGTTCTACATGCAATGGTGGAAAAAGGAAGCAAAAACAACATGGATTCACGGCTTGTTTTACTAAGCAATCCTGGGGCGTTTTGCTATCAATATAGGTGGAGAAACGAATCATGATGTATCTGATGCGTGTCGTAGGTGCAATCAAATTAATTCAATATTTCCACTCAATTAAAAATAATATAATGGAAGTCAAGTTCGTTCCCACGAGGAGCAAGAGATCTTAGTTGTAAAAATTGTCACGAAAAGGGGGTGTAAAAAGCAAAAGAAAAATAAACAAAGCAATTAAAATCGAAAGTTGAAAGATGAAAGCAATAAGAGAGAGAAGATCAAGGAATCCTTCTTCGTTGCAAAACAATGATTAAAGTTATGTTCTTTTCTACTTGTTATTAGTCATGATTATCACCAATAAGTAGGATAGCAGTACGCTTAGCTAGCCCCAAAATCCCTAATTTCCTTTGAGTAACAGGTCCGCTTAGTTATCGATTCTATTCAAAAGAACCACCCTGAGGTTCGCTTACAAGATGTAATTCCCAGAATGCATTAAGATTTATGAATTTAGGTTTAGTACTAGTAGTTAAACTCGGTTCGCTTGGTTCACTTTCTAGCGTTGTTTCTACACACAATTGCTCCACGGAATCCCTCCGCAAGGTCTCGTGTTTTCTACTTGTGTAAAGGGTCGAGAACGATTACGTATTCCCTAACTTATACTAGATATAGATCAATTAACAAATCAATTTAGCGTGCACTCCAAACAATCTATCAATCAATCATGAATGTCTTTAAGATCACTCCTATTAGTAAAAACAATCGATAATCATGTGAAAAATCTCAAGATAGAATTGAAAACAAAAACTCAAATCATGTTAAGAACTAGGAATTCATCCTCAATCAATAATAAAATTAGCTACTCATGTTTTTGAAATTCACACAAATAATAATTAATTAAAAGAAGAATTTTCAAATTCACACAAGTAATTAAAAAGAAAAATCTTAGAAAAGCAAGCAAAAACACAAGTGTTGTGTGTGTAGAGAGGTGTGTAGAAGTTGTAGAAAACTTCTCTATTTATAGGCTTCAATATTCTCCAAATCTTCTAAGGAGTAGAATCCTTTTCCTTTTGCAATTCAATTTCCAATTCCAAGCTTTTCTCAACTCTTCCACCTTCTCTTTCCAAATTTGAGTCCAATTCTCCATCCAATTCCTAGCCCAAGTCTTCACACTCATGAGAGAAGTCCATAGAAAATTCTGGAATTTTTGCTCGCCGGAAAACTAGAATTGTGGCCGGAATCCGAGGCGGGAATAGTCGCCGGAAAGTGTCTCAGGTGACGGGCAAAGTCGCCGGTCGCCGGCCAACGGTCGGATCGGTCAGTCAATGCTAAGTCGGATCGGTCAAGCGGGTCGGGGTGAACTACCGAGCAGGGTGTTAAGCCGAAGTCGGGTTGCTCAATTCGAGTCGGAGACGGAGTAAGCTCTGAGTTGGGGCTAACTCAGTCTGACTAGGCTTGGCAAGAGACATTGCAAGCCTAAATTCAAACCCCAGCCATGATGGCCCTGCTGTAACTCTCCATATCTCCACCTGTAACACTTCAAACCTGCACAATTCATCTCCTTTCGATTCCATTTTTTTTTTCATCATCTCCCGCCTGTTCTGCCAATTCCTTCATTCGCACCCTGCGGATCAGAACATAGTTCCCTTCAACTCATGGCTTCAATTTCTAGCCATCAGCATATAGCTTTCCTTGTTCTATCTCCAAGCACAGCTCACAACAAGCACCTGAGCATAGCAGCATCACCAACTGCCACAGCAACAGCGTTGCCATTGCAGCAGCATCAGCTAGAAGCAGCAACACAAACTTCCTGTTCCAGCCTGCCTCTCTCTAACAATCCAACACCAGCTTCACTGAACTGCAGCTTCATAGTGCCACTCCCTGTAGCTTCAATATCAGTACCAGACATCCATTACTCCCTATATCAAGTCCCCCTGCAATACTGCAGCCCATGCCTACAAATCCAGCCACGCTTCATAGCATCATCAGATCCATTCCTGGCCCTTGTAACAAAACCAGCTGCAACTTCATCTCAGCACCAATTCCCTTGAGCTGTAACAAGCTACAACAAGGCCACCACAGAGCCTAACCTAATCAGATACAGCACCTGCTCTTTCCCTTGCTCAGCCATATTCCATCACGGTAATTTGCTTTATCAACACCACGAGCCATCTCACGGCTAAATTCGGGCTTCTTTTCTTCTGTAACAAGCCTAGACATACATCTAATTCAGCAGCATCAACATCTTCTCAGGTTCACGCTTCACCACTGCTCAGCTGACTCAACCTGCAACATTAGCCCTTGACAAACCACAAAGACCCATTCAGTCCAATAGATTTAGCTTCACTACCACGACTTCAAACATCACAGCCCGGCTTCAACTCCATCCAATGAGCTTACTCATTCCATTACCTTTCCTTTACCAAGCCTTCTTTTTGCTTTCAATCACCAGACACAGCACCATAAGCCTAACCCATTGTAGCCATCAACTGTCAAGCTCAGTCCAATACAAACCCTTGCTCTGATTCTATCCATTTGAGACGATCTATTTCAATTGAAACTCAGAACCCTAACTCTAATTTGTGGAAGAACAATAAAGCACAATCTCCTTGATTCCTTCTCGAGTTTGGCTGTAACCACGAACCCATCATTCCTCATCACACAGAGACTGCATCTTCATATTCAAACCCAAAATTTATGATTAATTCTTCAGATTCACATTTAATCTTCTCACTGTAAAATCCAATATAACAACATCTCATCTTCAATTCTGTTGCAGCTTCACCGGATCTTTAAACTCAAACTCAAATTCCTCCCAAGTCTCTGAGTTCGATCTCTCTGGATTTCAAAATAACAAAGATCCCACATTTTGCCGCGTTTCTTCGGTTTGGTGAGAATGAAAAAGAAAAGTGTTTCTCGATTCGGGTGAAGGTTAAATGGGGCGGATTGGGCACGGGTGTGGGTGTGGGTCTATGGGTTTGGGTTTATACATCCATTTTACCAGCTGATAATAGCACTACATTTACGGATAAGGGCTACCCGGTTTGTGACCCCTTAACTTGAACTGTCCTTTCTCTAGTGCTCCTCCAAGAGAGTAGCCCTTAACCTTGGCTGGTCTGTGTTTAACACTCCTCAAATTGGGTTACCCCTTGACCCCAACTGGGCTCCATATATCAATCGCCTGTAAAATGACCTTTTTGCCCTTTTAGCTCAAATTGGGTGATTTCTTCTTCTTTTCCTCCGTGCGACTCCATAGTAGCTATAAAACTCAAAACAAGCGTAAAATACATAATTTACAAGAAAAATAGCAAAGAAAGCATAAACTACTAGATAGTAAATTAGGTGTATTCTACACCTATCAAATTCCCCACACTTAGACTTTGCTAGTCCTCGAGCAAATCAAACTAAAAACTCACAACTTCAAAGCGTTCAAGCGTCCCAAGTATCCGAAAAGCTATGAGGACATAGAGTTTCTGCATGCTAGTAATAAGAAGTTAGAAATACTAAAGAACATATTCTCATTCTTAAATGTTGAGTGAGAAATAACCACACCATAATGAGAGAATGCGTGTTTGAGAAACGATCAATAAGCATTTCGCCTCGACTTCGCCTCACCAAATAGGATTTTATGATAATTGCACTCAAAAGACGGCTTTTTATGGTTCTCACATGTGTGCGGGTAGGAATGAAGATAGAAATCTGCATCACGTTGAATGGTGGGAAGGATAACTTAGAAATATTTTTAAAAACCCATATCTTTTAATATTTTGAAAAACCATTTTTCCGACGATCTCTAAGAAAGGAAATCAACCATATTATCGAGGATGAGATTATTACTTACCTTCACATCCGATCGCCAATTATGATAACACCACTCTCACGGTATCCAATAGAAACGTCTTCCGCTCCTCGTCTTTCTTCTTGGTCTTCGTCTTCGGTTTCAACTATTAATGATAAACCCTTGAATTTCATAAATTCTTAACAATTCTTAACTCTTTTTACCTTAAATATCCTTGTCGCTTGAAACTTCCTTATATATTTTCCTTCCCCACGGCTCATTCAATAAAAATATTTCTCTTGTTTTCTCTCTCTTTTTTTTTTTTTTTTTTTTTTTTTTTTTTGAATATTGAAACAAGAGAAATTAAATACAAAAATAAACCATGGCCGTGGGAGAAGTATTTTACCGCTTGATTCTTCACAACTTGAAATCATAAACTTCACAAATTCTCACCTTTTAATTTTCTTCGCTTTCATGAATAAGTCTTCATACTTGGATATAAAATTACCTCGTTGTATTGTAAGTCCTCAACATATATGTAAAAATCCGCTCTTTTGTATGTTGCTTTACTTGAATTTGAAATTTGCTCTTTTTCTCGTTCCGTTGCTTGTAAACCTTAAACTTTTCCAACTTTCCTTGTAGATTTTGATGCCGCTCCTCGTTGATGATGAATGTGTTTCTATGGATCCGTTGTTGTCGCGAGAGAGAATGGTGCTAACGCAAATCGAACTACAAGAAGGAAGCTTTCATCCATGGACGTCATCCTCATGATTGACAAAATTAGCACTCAAGAGATCAAAGAGTAGTGCTTCTATTGGTGGGAGGTTGGGTAGCTCACCATTCTACCGGAATTTACGTACGGTGACACACACTCAAAAGAAGCTCTTTAGTAGATGGAAAATTTCTGGTCGGTGCCTCACATGATATGAATACGGGTAGTCTCCACTAATGATTGATTGAGCAACTCTAATAACGCCTTTCTCCACTGCACCAAATTCGCATCAACGCATGATTAAATCCATTATTTAACACTCAAACAAACAAGAAATCCGAATGTAATTCTCTAACATTTCCAAGTTCAATTATGTCGGTCAAAATCTCTATGTAAACATACCTAGAAGTATGCTAGTGACTCTAAAATCTTTAAAAGTTGGAATTTTTATGTAAAACTTTTTTTTTTTTTTTTTCAAAATTTTTAATTTTTTGTAATTTTTGTTTTAAAAACATGCTTAACCACTCCCCACACTTAAACCTTACATTGTCCTCAATGTAATTGAATCCTCCTAGTAAAGTCAAGGTGGGAAATTTTAACATGATAAGAAACAAGAAAAAGAAATAACAAAAAAGTAAAAGATAAGAAATACAAAACCGATGGGTTGCCTCCCATTAAGCGCTTGTTTTAAAGTCGACGGCCCGACTTAGCTCTTGCGGCATATTACTCCTCCAGAGGGAGTACATCTCGAAGTCCAATTACGTCCACATGCTCCGTTGGAAAGTTTTCATAATATGGCTTTAACCTATGGCCGTTGACTTTCAATTGTTGTCCTATTTTTTCGCTAACAATATCAACTGCACCATGAGCATAAACATTAGTAACAACAAATGGTCCCACCCAACGGGACTTAAGCTTTCAGGAAATAAACGTAAACGAGTATTAAATAAAAGAACTTTTTGCCCCACAACAAAACTTTTCCGCGAAATCATCTTGTCATGAAAAAGCTTAGTCTTTTCCTTGTAAATCCGGGCACTCTCGTAAGCATCATTACGTATCTCCTCTAGCTCATGTAGTTGTAACTTCCTTTGTTTCCCGCTTCATCATACTCCATGTTGAATTTCTTTATCGCCCAATAAGCCTTATGTTCAAGTTCAATGGGAAGATGACAAGCCTTACCATAAACCAACCTATATGGAGACATACCAATTGGTGTCTTATACGCCCCGTTCTATACGCCCAAAGTGCATCATTGAGCTTAAATCTCCAATCTTTCCTCGTGGTATTCACCGTTTTCTCAAGAATGGACTTGATCTCACGATTTGAAATTTCCGCTTGTCCACTAGTTTGTGGATGATAAGGCGTACCAATTTTGTGTGTTATGTTGTACTTCTTGAGGAGAGCGTGGAAAGCCTTCTTGAAATGTGAGCCTCCATCGCTTATCACCACTCTTGGTGTTCCATGCCTATTGAATATGTATTCCCTTACAAAATCACAAACAACTTGAGAGTCATTAGTTTTGGTGGCTCTAGCTTCCACCCATTTCGAAACATAATCAACGGCAAGAAGTATATAAAAATTCCCATTCGAATTGACAAAAGGGCCCATAAAATCGATACCCCACACATCAAAAATCTCAACGGCGAGAATTGGTGTGAGTGGCATTTGATTTCGAGCACCTAGATTGCCCGTTCGTTGACATCTATCACACGATTTACAAAAAACATATGAATTGACCGCTGTCGTAAGCGTCAAAAATAATTTACACTTTCTTACTACTCAAAATATAAATATAGCAAGGGCAAGAAAGGATCGATCCCACAGAGAGGTCTAGGTTGTCAATATGTTATGGTTTCCTATATAAAACACCGAGGATTTTCTGATTTTTATGTAAGTAAAATAAACTAAAAGCAAATAAACAAATAAACAAATATATTCAAGGATGAGAAGTATTGGTTAAGGATTTCGTTTTCATTCACTAACATGCTTTTCACAATAACTAGAATTGATATTTTAATCTCAACTTTTATCAAAGACCCTAGAATACCTTGATCGCAAGAATATCCCGCAAACCTCCTCATGTCATCAACAAACACATTAAAAGATGCGAATATGAATTCTACCTAAAGGAACAACCTAACGTGTAAAAGCATTAATCAAGTTTAATTCTCTAGATGCGTTAAGTTCTATGAAATCAGGCCAATCAAAGCAATTGAACGTGGAAAGCGCACTAATTCAATTTAACAAAGGTTACGATTCACATATGATCATAAGAATATATCACTACAAACCATAATCATATTATGCTACTTGTATTCAAGGAATATCACTTTTTCGTATAATAAACCCTAAACTAGCAATAGATGTGATTAGAAGTTCTACCAATTTGCAACTTGACAAAACAATCAATCAATCATAAAACAATATTTCCAGAGAATTGCAAACGATAATTATGAGACAAAACTAATATATTGAATCAAAGAATCATATTTTGTGAAATCCAATTATTCCATAACCAATAATAAAATTAGGTACTCATATTCAAGGAGTTCATAACAAGAAGAAAGAGAAAAGACTTCATGGTTCTAAACCCTAGAATAATGTAGAGAAGAGATAATAAAAACGTCTAAAGATATGTGTTTTGAGAAAAGTCTTCTCTTTTATAACTCCACTCCTTCCAAAACTAGGTTTTGTCTTCAAAGTCCATTAGTTAGAAATTCACCCGGCCCACCATGGAGAGAAACCCGTGTAAAAATTACGTCCCAAAATCGCTCGCCGGAAAACTGGGATTATGGCCGGAATCCCACCGGAATAGTCGCCGGAAAACTAGCTCAGGTGACCGGCCAAGTCAAACCGGCGACCGGGTCAACGGGTCAAGACCGAGTCATCTCGGGTCAACGAGTCAAATCCGAGTCAGGTTTTGAGTCAGGGTGAGTCAGAGTCAATCTTGCACAGGCCATTGCAACCTTGCACAGGCCAGATGCTGTGATGCACAATGATTGTGCTTCAGCCATGATGGCTGCCTGAAAACCTGTAATGCACCATTCATCTCATTATTTCCTGCAATGTGCAGCTCGACTGAATTGGCCCTCAACTGAGCCATCTCCTTCTAAATCGGGCCATTTCATCTCTGCCTTGTAAGCCATGTCTAGCTCCTCTCTGTTCAAATCCTAGCATACATCTATTTGCACAATTCCATCCAGCCTCAGACTTTGAATCATCTCAGCACTGTCTTAACCTGCAAGCCCTGCTATCACCTGGCCTTGGCTGCAACTCCCAGAGCCCCTAGTTAAATCCTTGACCAACACAACATCTCAGGCTAGCATCAGCTCACTTCTGACTTACCATAGCCAAATCCTATCAGCACCAGTTCCAGCTCACTCCTGTCACAGTTGCAGCTTCCATGTAACTCACCATGAATCATTCTCCTAACCAGCTGCAACTTGCCACTCAGCTCATTGCAGACTTCATCAATCCATCCTTGGTTCAATTCCAACATTGGCAAACCTCAACAGTCCCAACCACCGGCTACGCCCGAATTGGTCCTTTGCACTTTTAGTCCATTGCAACACAAACAAAGCCGCATTGCCATCATCGGCCACGCCAATCCACCGGTTCAATTCCCCGGGCAAACCTCCTGCACTACCAATTCCATCATCACACCGCAAACAAAAGCCCTCACTAGCAATTGCAACCTGGGTCAACTCCATCAGATATTCAACAACACCACACAGTAAAGAGCACCAACACCCAGCACCACCGAGAATCAACACAAGTCTGCGGATCGGACCCATTTGAGCCATCGGACACATTCCTTCTTGCAATTCGACTCGACCTCAACAAAACCACCACCAACAAATTTTCTTCTTCATCATTGCCAATGGTAGCAGCATTGCTTCTCCATTGCAACCATCGTAATCCCATATCCATAGCTCATATCTTCCCTGAATTCTCTACTCGAATCATTAACATCAAAAATCTCCCATCCACTGATATTCGTCACCAAGCTCAGCTCAATCGTCTCTGTAATGGCAGCCCCGAGCAGCATCATTAATTCAAGGCAAACCCTAGTTCTTTCTCCCTGTATTTATCGATTCAACTTGAACCCTGACAGCGATCCACCACCTCTGTTCTTCATCCAGATTTGAATCAAACCCTAACACAATCTCCACCATTTCTGAGGCTTTATAAATCAATTTACAAATCCAGCATCTGCCTCGATTTCGATCTTAATTTGCCAACAGACTCAATCTCTTCTCACATTCATCACCCGGATCTCTCGATTTCAACTCATCTTTGTTTGGTGAAATTGAAGTGAAAATGATTGAGAAAGAGAATGAAATTCTCGACTAGGGTAATAGAGATGGGATATTAAGACACCCCAGATATAAAATACACCCCAAGATAGGTGCCCCTTAACACGGCTCGGCTCCCGATAGTGTTCCTTCAAATAGAGTTGGCCCTTAACCGTGGACTGGGCTCCAGATAGCACATGCCCTGTGAAATGACACTCTTGCCCTTTGTCTTCCAAGTTCTTATTTTGCTCATAACTTCTTCATACGAACTCGGAATGACTCCATTCTTTCGGCATCGTCTTCATCTTCTCGTCCTCTACACAATGAAAAGTAGAAGTCTTGCATTTGAATGAGTTCCAATTGGTCTTTTTGCTCCAAATGACTCCATTGCACCTAATAAACTCAAAAGCGAACATAAGATACATAATTTACAAGAAAACTTCGCAAAGAAAGCATAAATACTAGATATTAAATACGGTGTTTTACACCTATCAAATTCCCCCACACTTAGACTTTGCTAGTCCTCGAGCAAATCAAACAAAAAAATAAAAAATACATACAACTCCGTGACGTCGAGGCTACGGTTAATTTTAGCATAAATAACAAGCCTTTAAACCCCTAGGTGTCCCTAGTGGACGAGTTATAGTCTCGTGAAGGTTTACTAGAGATATACCTACAAAACCTATATTTCAAACTCCGTCACTATTTATGACAAATCAATGAACGAATCCAAAATGACTACGGAGGAGGTACCTTGAAAATTCAATTCATATATTAGTAAATAAACTCTAATTTGATAGTCGAACAAGCCACAATACTCGGAAACTAACAAACCACAATCACAATGAAAAGATTAAGAAGATGAATAAAGATGTAGATGTTGGCGGATATTCACAAGTGTTCGATGTTTCCCATATCTGTCACGAAGGTCACTACTAAGATGAACCTAATCCTATTGGATTGAGCTACTTAGTCTTTGAATGCTACATCAAATCAATTGGCATATACAAGGGAACCAAAAGTGACTTTATTCAACACAATAATAATTTATTTTTTTTTTTTTTTTTTTGATTTCAAAACTGGATCCAATTTCTCTTTTTTAGACGACGGCATGATTAGATCTTTTGGATCCAAGCGCATGCTTCTTGTCGGCAAGTACATGATAGTTGCCTTGGATCCCGCATTCCACGCTTGTTTAGGCGACGGAGACAGGGACTACGTTTCACACATACTTGCTATTCCCAAGTGTAATTCTTATTCCGTTTTGGTCTAATTGGTCGGTCCTTTTTTTTTTTTTTTTTCTTTTTCAATTTTTTTTTTCTTTTTCTAGTAACTCAACCACTCTATTTCATCCTAGCAGTAATAACACGTCGATGTTTAGTGACCCACCAAAGCACTTAGAGAACAATAGATAAATATGGAAAAAAAAAAAATAGAATGTGATATGGTGATATTCCGAGATATGGTAACAACTATCATGTTAATTTGTGATTTCTGAGCTATATTCTTCCCTTTTAGTTAATTGGTTCCTCAACTCCTGCATTCAAAATGGTTCCATCCACTAATGGTGTCAAAAACAAACTATACAAACATATAAATGCTCCCCCACACTTAAACTTCACATTGTCCTCAATGTGTAAAACCGAAAGTTCTGAATTCTGACGTAACAGCAGATAAAACGCAAAAACTGTGCAAATTGGTAAGGAATTTGGAAAAACTCCATTTCACAAAAGTTGTTCATCTACGTGTTTTCTACACAGTGTCAAAATTTCACAGTGGTTTGATAAACGGTCTGACAGTTATGGTCTCTGGACTGAACTACGCGCAGTCTGAAATTTTCTGACGAAAAGGTATTCGTCATAATTCTCTTCTAAGATAGATTACGGACTCAATGAAATTAAACATAGGGATGCAAATATGATATGAAAACAGTAAAAAATAAATAAACGAAACAAAAATAAAAAGCAAAAGGATAAGAGATACAAAACCGGTGGGTTGCCTCCCACTTAGCGCTTGTTTTAAAGTCGACGGCCCGACTTAGCTTCTTGTAAGATTCATTCCCCATACACCAACAATCTGAAAAGTTGGGGATCCTTCCATAGAACCTGTTTTGCAAACACTAGCTTCACACAAATATTAGTAAAATAAAGCAAAAGTGAAGCTATGAACCGATAAAAGCTTCCCCCACACTTATTCTTGTCCACACATGGAAGTGTATAAAGAATATAGGAGTCGGGTACTTCCACGATTTCTTGTTCCATAACCTGCATAGTATGAGAATGAAGTTTCTCTAATGGCGGAAAACGAGAAACAAAGTCAGTCAACAATATTCTCGAAGCACATACATTCAAACCAATAAGAGGTAAAGGAGAAGAAATAATAGGCAAAGGGTTAGATAAACCTTGCACAATCTCTTGTATCACGGAATCCTCTTCATCCTTGAAAAACTCAATTGAATTATTCACCTCTTTTATATCATGGTCCTCTATCAAACCTTGCAACCATTCTTCGTCCGTTTCGCCTTAACCAAAGTATCGACATAAACATCATCATTACAATCATGCACAAGTTCAATTGGGTCTTCCACAATATTGGTCATAACGGTCTCATTCTCAACATATTCCTCCTTGTTGTAAGGCACACACTCTTTTGCGGATCCAAATTTTATTATAAGAAACTTTTTTAGAACACTAGAAAATGCATCATCCTCAAGCTCCACCCTTTGAATAGGCTCTTGATCATTATTAAGATCAATGCTTGAGTAATCTACACAAGTGTCATCATATTCCTCTTCATCTTCATCTTGATCCCAAAAAGACTCCTCGGAGATGTCACCATGAGTTGTTTCAAGCAATGTATCATAATCACCGTCACTATCATAGTCAACATAAGATTGTTCCTCGCTGAAATTAGTGTTGCTAATCTCGAACTCATCCTTTTGAATAGGTGAATGATCATTATTAAGATCAAGAGTTGAGTTAACTACACAATTATCAACAAAAGTCCCCAAAGATTCGCCTTTTTCAACATTAGCATCAATCAAATATTCATCACAAACCATATGCACATTAGAATTATCCATATCTTCCTTGTATTGATCAATGTCTCTTCGTAAGATAGTCATACTTTCACGAAGTTCTTGGAGTTGCTCGTTTGTAGTCTCTTTTGCTTTTTGAAATTCCTCTTGTAAAAAGTTGGAAACTTTATCTATAAAATTAGAGACTTTTGTTCACAAGCATAAGAATCCTCCCATCCTTGTGGTTGTTCACACACATACCCGCCATAAGGTTGTTGAGGAAAACCACAAGGTTCCATGGAATATTGGTCACAACCAATGAATTGGTTTTGATTATACCCATGGAATTGGTAGTTGTCATATTGTTGAGGTTGTTGAAACCCGTAATGATTGTTCCAATATGCTCCTTCCATAGAAATAAGCACCTGAAATAAGATTCTCAAACCAAGGTTAAAACCCAGAAAATAAGAGAAAATAAAAATAAAAATAAAACAAAAACTAAATACAAAAATAAGAAACCAAAAACAATTAACAACCGCTGCCTCCCCAGCAACGGCGCCAAAATTCGACCGCTGTCGTAAGCGTCACAAATATAATTACACTTTCTTACTACTCAAAATATAAATATAGCAAGGGCAAGAAAGGATCGATCCCTGAGAGAGGTCTAGGTTGTCAATATGTTATGGTTTCCTATATAAAACACCGAGGATTTTGTGATTTTTATAAACTAAAATAAAATAAAAACAAATAAACAAATAAACAAACAAATTAAGATAGAAAAGATATTGGTTAAGGATTTCGTTTTCATTCACTAACATGCTTTTCACAATAACTAGAATTGATATTTTAATCTCAACTTTTATCAAAGACCCTAGAATACCTTGATCGCAAGAATATCCCGCAAATCTCCTCATGTCATCAACAAACACATTAAAAGATGCGAATATGAATTCTACCTAAAGGAACAACCTAACGTGTAAAAGCATTAATCAAGTTTAATTCCCTAGATGCATTAAGTTCTATGAAATCAGGCCAATCAAAGCAATTGAACGTGGAAAGCGCACTAATTCAATTTAACAAAGGTTACGATTCACATATGATCATAAGAATATATCACTACAAACCATAATCATATTATGCTACTTGTATTCAAGGAATATCACTTTTGCGTATAATAAACCCTAAACTAGCAATAGATGTGATTAGAAGTTCTACCAATTTGCAACTTGACAAAACAATCAATCAATCATAAAACAATATTTTCCAGAGAATTGCAAACGATAATTATGAGACAAAACTAATATATTGAATCAAAGAATCATATTTTGTGAAATCCAACTATTACATAACCAATAATAAAATTAGGTACTCATATTCAAGGAGTTCATAACAAGAAGAAAGAGAAAAGTTTCATGTTCTAAACCCTAAAATAATGTAGAGAAGAGATAATAAAAACGTAGATAAAAGATATGTGTTTAGATAAAAAGTCTTCTCTTTATATAGCTCCACTCCTTCCAAAACTAGGTTTTGTCTTCAAAGTCCATTAGTTGGAAATTCACCCGGCCCACCATGGAGAGAAACCCGTGTAAAAATTTTGTCCCAAAATCGCTCGCCGGAAAACTGGGATTGTGGCCGGAATCCGGCCGGAAACGTCGCCGGAAAACTAGCTCAGGTGACCGGCCAAGTCAAACCGGCGACCGGGTCAACGGGTCAAGACCGAGTCATCTCGGGTCAACGAGTCAAATCCGAGTCAGGTTCTGAGTCAGGGTGAGTCAGAGTCAATCTTGCACAGGCCATTGCAACCTTGCACAGGCCAGATGCTGTGATGCACAATGATTGTGCTTGGCCATGATGGTGCTGAAAACCTGTAATGCACCATTCATCTCATTATTCCCTGCAGCTGCAGCTCTGACCTGAATTGGCCCTCAACTGAGCCATCTCCTTCTAAATCAGGCCATTTCATCTCTGCCTTGTAAGCCATGTCTAGCTCCTCTCTGTTCAAATCCTAGCATACATCTATTTGCACAATTCCATCCAGCCTCAGACTTTGAATCATCTCAAAGATCTTTGTCTTAACTGTGCAAGCCTGCTATCACCTGGCCTTGGCTGCAACTCCCAGAGCCCCTAGTTAAATCCTTGACCAACACAACATCTCAGGCTAGCATCAGCTCACTTCTGACTTACCATAGCCAAATCCTATCAGCACCAGTTCCAGCTCACTCCTGTCACAGTTGCAGCTTCCATGTAACTCACCATGAATCATTCTCCTAACCAGCTGCAACTTGCCAACTTGCCATCATTCATCCTTCAAGATTCAATCCATCAAGCACAAAGCATTAACAATTCAGTGCCACCATTGGCAAACCTCCCTCGGGATTAACCACCTTCCCTACGGCCTGACCCAAACTTTTAGTCCATTGCAACACAAACAAAGCCGCATTGCCATCACTGCTTCAAATCCCAATTCCGGCAAACCTCCCTGTTAACCACCAGCTCTAGCCCGAATTGGTCCAGACACTCGCTTCAATCCTACCAATTCCATCATCCATCATCACCGCAACAAAAGCCCTCACTAGCAATTGCAACCTGGGTCAACTCCATCGATATTCAACAACACCACACGAGAAAGAGCACCAACACCCAAAGACCACCGAGAATCAACACAAGCTGCAAGTCGGACCCATTTTGAGCCATCAGACACATTCCTTCTTGCAATTCAGCTCGACCTCAACAAAACCACCACCAACAAATTTTCTTCTTCATCATTGCCAATGGTAGCAGCATTGCTTCTCCATTGCAACCATCGTAATCCCATATCCATAGCTCATATCTTCCCTGAATTCTCTACTCGAATCATTAACATCAAAAATCTCCCATCCCGATATTCGTCACCAAGCTCACTCAATCGTCTCCGTAATGGCAGCCCCAGCAAAGCATCATTAATTCAAGGCAAACCCTAGTTCTTTCTCCTGTATTTATCGATTCAACTTGAACCCTGACAGCGATCCACCACCTCTGTTCTTCATCCAGATTTGAATCAAACCCTAACACAATCTCCACCATTTCTGAGGCTTTATAAATCAATTTACAAATCCAGCATCTGCCTCGATTTCGATCTTAATTTGCCAACAGACTCAATCTCTTCTCACATTCATCACCAGATCTCTCGATTTCAACTCATCTTTGTTTCAGGTGAAATTGAAGTGAAAATGATTGAGAAAGAGAATGAAATTCTCGACTAGGGTAATAGAGATGGGATATTAAGACACCCCAGATAAAATACACCCCAAGATAGGTGCCCCTTAACACTGGCTCGGCTCCCGATAGTGTTCCTTCAAATAGAGTTGGCCCTTAACCGTGACTGGGCTCCAGATAGCACATGCCTGTGAAATGACACTCTTGCCCTTTGTCTTCCAAGTTCTTATTTTGCTCATAACTTCTTCATACGAACTCGGAATGACTCCATTCTTTCGGCATCGTCTTCATCTTCTCGTCCTCTACACAATGAAAAGTAGAAATCTTGTATTTGAATGAGTTCCAATTGGTCTTTTTGCTCCAAATGACTCCATTGCACCTAATAAACTCAAAAGCGAACATAAGATACATAATCTACAAGAAAACTCGCAAAGAAAGCATAAATACTAGATATTAAATACGGTGTTTTAGACACCTATCAAATTCCCCCACACTTAGACTTTGCTAGTCCTCGAGCAAATCAAACAAAACAAATTATGAATAATACATACAACTCCGTGACGTCGAGGCTACGGTTAATTTTAGCATAAATAACAAGCCTTTAAACCCCTAGGTGTCCCTAGTGGACGAGTTATAGTCTCGTGAAGGTTTACTAGAGATATACCTACAAAACCTATATTTCAAACTCCGTCTATTTGTGACAAATCAATGAACGAATCCAAAATGACTACAGGAGGAGGTACCTTGAAAATTCAATTCATATATTAGTAAATAAACTCTAATTAGATAGTCGAACAAGCCACAATACTCGGAAACTAACAAACCACAATCACAATGAAAAGATTAAGAAGATGGATAAAGATGTAGATGTTGGCGAATATTCACAAGTGTTCGATGTTTCCCATATCTCGTCTGAAGGTCACTACTAAGATGAACCTAATCCTATTGGATTGAGCTACTCAGTGTTGAATGCTACATCAAATCAATTGGCATATACAAGGGAACCAAAAGTGACTTTATTCAACACAATAATAATTTTTTTTTTTATGATTGGATCAAACTGGATCCAATTTCTTTTTTTTTTTTTTTTAGACGGCATGATTAGATCTTTTGGATCCAAGCGCATGCTTCTTGTCAGCAAGTACATGATAGTTGCCTTGGATCCTGCATTCCACGCTTGTTTAGGCGACGGAGACAGGGACTACGTTTCACACATACTGCTATTCCCAAGTGTCATTTTATTCCGTTTTGGTCTAATTGATCGGTCCTTTTTTTTTTTTTTTTTTTTTTTTTCAAATTTTTTTTTTTCTTTTATATTTTTTTTTCATCATTTTTTTTTTTTCTAGTAACTCAATCACTCTATTTCATCCTAGCAGTAATAACACGTCGATGTTTAGTGACCCACCAAAGCACTTAGAGAACAATAGATAAATATGAAAAAAAAAAAAAAAAATGTGATATGGTGATATTCCGAGATATGGTAACAACTATCATGTTAATTTGTGATTTCTGAGCTATATTCTTCCCTTTTAGTTAATTGGTTCCTCAACTCCTGCATTCAAAATGGTTCCATCCACTAATGGTGTCAAAAACAAACTATACAAACATATAAATGCTCCCCCACACTTAAACTTCACATTGTCCTCAATGTGTAAAACCGAAAGTTCTGAATTCTGACGTAACAGCAGATAAAACGCAAAAACTGTGCAAATTGGTAAGGAATTTGGAAAAACTCCATTTCACAAAAGTTGTTCATCTACGTGTTTTCTACACAGTGTCAAAATTTCACAGTGTTTTGATAAACGGTCTGACAGTTATGGTCTCTGGACTGAACTACGCGCAGTCTGAAATTTTCTGACGAAAAGGTATTCGTCATAATTCTCTTCTAAGATAGATTACGGACTCAATGAAATTAAACATAGGGATGCAAATATAATATGAAAACAGTAAAAAATAAATAAACGAAACAAAAATAAAAAGCAAAAGGATAAGAGATACAAAACCGGTGGGTTGCCTCCCACTTAGCGCTTGTTTTAAAGTCGACGGCCCGACTTAGCTTCTTGTAAGATTCATTCCCCATACACCAACAATCGGAAAAGTTGGGGATCCTTCCATAGAACCTGTTTTGCAAACACTAGCTTCACACAAATATTAGTAAAATAAAGCAAAAGTGAAGCTATTAACCGATAAAAGCTTCCCCCACACTTATTCTTGTCTACACATGGAAGTGTATAAAGAATATAGGAGTCGGGTACTTCCACGATTTCTTGTTCCATAACCTGCATAGTATGAGAATGAAGTTTCTCTAATGGCGGAAAACGAGAAACAAAGTCAGTCAACAATATTCTCGAAGCACATACATTCAAACCAATAAGAGGTAAAGGAGAAGAAACAATAGGCAAAGGGTTAGATAAACCTTGCACAATCTCTTGTATCACGGAATCCTCTTCATCCTTGAAAAACTCAATTGAATTATTCACCTCTTTTATATCATGGTCCTCTATCAAACCTTGCAACCATTCTTCGTCCGTTTCTGCCTTAACCATAGTCTCGACATAAACATCATCATTACAATCATGCACAAGTTCAATTGGGTCTTCCACAATATTGGTCATAACGGTCTCATTCTCAACATACTCCTCTTTGTTGTTGTAAGGCACATACTCTTTTGCGGATCCAAATTTTATTATAAGAAACTTTTTAGAACACTAGAAAATGCATCATCCTCAAGCTCCACCCTTTGAATAGGCTCTTGATCATTATTAAGATCAATGCTCGAGTAATCTACACAAGTGTCATCATATTCCTCTTCATCTTCATCTTGATCCCAAAAAGACTCCTCGGAGATGTCACCATGAGTTGTTTCAAGCAATGTATCATAATCACCGTCACTATCATAGTCAACATAAGATTGTTCCTCGCTGAATTTAGTGTTGTTTATCTCGAACTCATCCTTTTGAATAGGTGAATGATCATTATTAAGATCAAGAGTTGAGTTAACTACACAATTATCAACAAAAGTCCCCAAAGATTCGCCTTTTTCAACATTAGCATCAATCAAATATTCATCACAAACCATATGCACATTAGAATTATCCATATCTTCTTTGTATTGATCAATGTCTCTTCGTAAGATAGTCATACTTTCACGAAGTTCTTGGAGTTGCTCGTTTGTAGTCTCTTTTGCTTTTTGAAATTCCTCTTGTAAAAAGGTGGAAACTTTATCTATAAAATTAGAGACTTTTTGTTCACAAGCATAAGAATCCTCCCATCCTTGTGGTTGTTCACACACATACCCGCCATAAGGTTGTTGAGGAAAACCACAAGGTTCCATGGAATATTGGTCATAACCAATGAATTGGTTTTGATTATACCCATGGAAGTGGTAGTTGTCATATTGTTGAGGTTGTTGAAAACCGTAATTGATTGCTCCAATATGCTCCTTCCATAGAAATAAGCACCTGAAATAAATTCTCAAACCAAGGTTAAAACTCGAGAAAATAAAAAAAAATAAAACAAAAACTAAATACAAAAATAAGAAACCAAAAACAATTAACAACCATTGCCTCCCAAGAACGAGGCGCCAAAATTTGATCATTTGTCGTAAGCGTCAAAAATAATTTACACTTTCTTACTACTCAAAATATAAATATAGCAAGGGCAAGAAAGGATCGATCCCACAGAGAGGTCTAGGTTGTCAATATGTTATGGTTTCCTATATAAAACACCGAGGATTTTGTAATTTTTTATAAGAGTAAAATAAACTAAAAGCAAATAAACAAAAATAAACAAATATATTCAAGGATGAGAAGATATTGGTTAAGGATTTCGTTTTCATTCACTAACATGCTTTTCACAATAACTAGAATTGATATTTTAATCTCAACTTTTATCAAAGACCCTAGAATACCTTGATCGCAAGAATATCCCGCAAACCTCCTCATGTCATCAACAAACACATTAAAAGATGCGAATATGAATTCTACCTAAAGGAACAACCTAACGTGTAAAAGCATTAATCAAGTTTAATTCCCTAGATGCATTAAGTTCTATGAAATCAGGCCAATCAAAGCAATTGAACGTGGAAAGCGCACTAATTCAATTTAACAAAGGTTACGATTCACATATGATCATAAGAATATATCACTACAAACCATAATCATATTATGCTACTTGTATTCAAGGAATATCACTTTTCGTATAATAAACCCTAAACTAGCAATAGATGTGATTAGAAGTTCTACCAATTTGCAACTTGACAAAACAATCAATCAATCATAAAACAATATTTCAGAGAATTGCAAACGATAATTATGAGACAAAACTAATATATTGAATCAAAGAATCATATTTTGTGAAATCCAACTATTCCATAACCAATAATAAAATTAGGTACTCATATTCAAGGAGTTCATAACAAGAAGAAAGAGAAAAGACTTCATGGTTCTAAACCCTAAAATAATGTAGAGAAGAGATAATAAAAACGTCTAAAGATATGTGTTTTGAGAAAAGTCTTCTCTTTTATAACTCCACTCCTTCCAAAACTAGGTTTTGTCTTCAAAGTCCATTAGTTGGAAATTCACCCGGCCCACCATGGAGAGAAACCCGTGTAAAAATTACGTCCCAAAATCGCTCGCCGGAAAAGCGGGATTATGGCGGAATCCATAGGAATAGTCGCGAGGAAAACTAGCTCAGTGTGACGGCCAAGTCAAACCGGCGACCGGGTCAACGGGTCAAGGCAAGTCATCTCGGGTCAACGAGTCAAATCCGAAAGTGGCCCGAGTCGGGGTGAGTCAGAGTCAATCTTGCACAGGCCATTGCAACCTTGCACAGGCCAGATGCTGTGATGCACAATGATTGTGCTTCAGCCATGATGGCTGCCTGAAAACCTGTAATGCACCATTCATCTCATTATTCCCTGCAGCTGCAGCTCTGACCTGAATTGGCCCTCAACTGAGCCATCTCCTTCTAAATCAGGCCATTTCATCTCTGCCTTGTAAGCCATGTCTAGCTCCTCTCTGTTCAAATCCTAGCATACATCTATTTGCACAATTCCATCCAGCCTCAGACTTTGAATCATCTCAGCACTGTCTTAACCTGCAAGCCCTGCTATCACCTGGCCTTGGCTGCAACTCCCAGAGCCCCTAGTTAAATCCTTGACCAACACAACATCTCTGGCTAGCAGGCTAGCACCATAGCCAAATCCTATCGGCCCACCATCACCGACTTACCATGTAAGCCAAATCATTATCAACACCAGAACTTTCCGGCTCACTCTGTCCTTCAAAGATTTGCAAGGCAAAGATTAACCATGTAACTCACCATGAATCATTCTCCTAACCACCGCAACTTGCCACTCATTGCTCGCACTTTTAATCCATCAAACAAAGGTTCCATTCCCCTGGCAAACCTCAATTCCCGGCAAACCAACCACCACCTGGCCTGAATTGGTCCACTGAGCATTCTGCTTCAATCCCAGCAGCACCAGACACCTGCACTACCAATTCCATCATCACTGCAACAAAAGCCCTCACTAGCAATTGCAACCTGGGTCAACTCCATCAGATATTCAACAACACCACACAGTAAAGAGCACCAACACCCAGCACCACTGAGAATCAACACAAGCTGCAGTCAGACCCATTTCAGAGCCATCAGACACATTCCTTCTTGCAATTCAGCTCTGACCTCAACAAAACCACCACCAACAAATTTTCTTCTTCATCATTGCCAATGGTAGCAGCATTGCTTCTCCATTGCAACCATCGTAATCCCATATCCATAGCTCATATCTTCCCTGAATTCTCTACTCGAATCATTAACATCAAAAATCTCCCATCCACTGATATTCGTCACCAAGCTCAGCTCAATCGTCTCTGTAATGGCAGCCCCGAGCAGCATCATTAATTCAAGGCAAACCCTAGTTCTTTCTCCCTGTATTTATCGATTCAACTTGAACCCTGACAGCAATCCACCACCTCTGTTCTTCATCCAGATTTGAATCAAACCCTAACAGAATCTCCACCATTTCGAGGCTTTATAAATCAATTTACAAATCCAAAGATCTGCCTCGATTTCGATCTTAATTTGTTAAACAGACTCAATCTCTTCTCACATTCATCACCAGATCTCTCGATTTCAACTCATCTTTGTTTCAGGTGAAATTGAAGTGAAAATGATTGAGAAAGAGAATGAAATTCTCGACTAGGGTAATAGAGATGGGATATTAAGACACCCCAGATAAAATACACCCCAAGATAGGTGCCCCTTAACACTGGCTCGGCTCCCGATAGTGTTCCTTCAAATAGAGTTGGCCCTTAACCGTGACTGGGCTCCAGATAGCACATGCCTGTGAAATGACACTCTTGCCCTTTGTCTTCCAAGTTCTTATTTTGCTCATAACTTCTTCATACGAACTCGGAATGACTCCATTCTTTCGGCATCGTCTTCATCTTCTCGTCCTCTACACAATGAAAAGTAGAAGTCTTGCATTTGAATGAGTTCCAATTGGTCTTTTTGCTCCAAATGACTCCATTGCACCTAATAAACTCAAAAGCGAACATAAGATACATAATCTACAAGAAAACTCGCAAAGAAAGCATAAATACTAGATATTAAATACGGTGTTTTAGACACCTATCATGAATCTTCAAACAAGGTTGGCCAATAGAATCCACTCTCGAGAACTTTGAGAGCGGTACGTTTCGAACCAAAGTGGCCACCACATGCAAAAGTGTGGCAAAAGGAGAGAATGGATTGAAATTCGGAATTAGGCACGCACCTTCGCATTATTTGATCAACGCCATATTTCCATAAGTATGGTTCATCCCACACATATTGCTTAGCTACCTTCTTAAGTTTCATCTTTTGGAAATTAGACATTGTACTAGGTACTTTCCTTGTCACCAAGTAATTCACTATATCCGCATACCAAGGTGTTGATTCTTCCATGGAGAAAAGTTGTTCGTCCGGGAAGCGGTCATGTAATGGAAGTTCCTCTTGAGACATAACAAGTCTACTAAGATGATCCGCAACGGTATTCTCCACACCCCTCTTATCACGAATTTCTATGTCGAACTCTTGTAACAATAGGATCCACCGGATTAATCTTGGCTTAGCTTCTTTCTTCTTTATCAAGTGTCTTAGTGCGGCATGATCGGAATACACAATAACCTTAGTACCCACCAAGTATGATCGAAATTTTTCCAATGCGAAAACTATAGCCAATAACTCCTTTTCCGTGGTAGAATAATTGATTTGTGCATCATTAAGGGTCCTAGATGCATAATAGATAACATGGGACAACTTGTCCACCCTTTGACCCAAAACGGCTCCAACCGCATAATCACTAGCATCACACATTAATTCAAATGGAAGATTCCAATCCGGTGATTTGATAATCGGCGCACTTGTCAACATATCCTTTAATTTGTCAAAAGCATCCTTGCATTCCTTGTTGAAGTCGAAAGGTACCTCCTTTTGTAATAACTTGCACATCGGCATGGAGATTTTGGAGAAATCCTTGATAAACCGCCTATAGAAACCTGCATGGCCAAGAAAAGAACAGTTTCCCTCACCGAAGTGGGATATTGTAAGTTTCTTATTAAATCTATATTCGACTTGTCCACTTCGAGCCCTCGAGAGGACACAATGTGACCAAGTACTATGCCATGGTTTACCATAAAGTGACATTTCTCCCAATTAAGGACAAGGTTTGTGTCTATGCATCGTTTAAGAACTAGTTCAAGGTTGTTTAAACATCCATCAAAAGAATTGCCATAAACACTAAAGTCATCCATAAATACCTCGATGATGCGCTCCACATAATCCGAGAATATACTCACCATGCATCTTTGAAAAGTAGCCGGCGCATTGCAAAGGCCGAACGGCATCCGTCTATATGCAAACGTTCCAAACGGACAAGTGAAAGTGGTCTTCTCTTGGTCCTCCGGTGCAATAACAATTTGATTGTATCCCGAATAACCATCCAAGAAACAATAATAAGAATGCCCCGCTAACCGCTCCAACATTTGATCAATGAAAGGTAAAGGAAAGTGATCCTTTCGGGTTGCGGAATTAAGCTTTCTATAGTCAATGCACACTCTCCAACCGGTTTGAACTCTTGTAGGAACAAGTTCATCGTCTTGATTTCGAACAACCGTGACCCGGATTTCTTTGGCACCACTTGTACCGGACTAACCCACTTGCTATCGGAAATTGGGTAGATTACCCCCACACTTAGCAATTTGAGTATCTCTTTCTTCACAACCTCCATCATGGGAGGATTAAGCCTACGTTGAGCATCACGTACCGGCTTCACGTTCTCTTCCATTAGAATCCTATGCATGCACATGGATGGACTAATACCTTTGATGTCATAATTGTCCACCCAATAGCCGTTTTTTGTGCTCTTTCAAGACTCTAAGCAAACGGTCTTCTTGTACCGGTGTGAGGTTCTTAGAAATAATCACCGGAAGCTCATCTCCATCTCCCAAGAAAGCATACTTCAAATGGTCCGGAAGCGGCTTCAATTCTAGTTTGGGCGCCTTCACAATAGATGGTACAAGTATTTCATCATTCACGGGTAAAGAAATATATGAAACATCACCCTTTTTAGCTTCTTGCAATGTCGCCAAAGCTCCACATATCTCCACCAATTCCTTGGAGATTTCAACATCCAAGTTAGACAAGCCATGGACGTCCAATTCAATGCTCTTTTGCAACACCACATCAAGTTCATCCTCTTGGTTCAATTCCGCCATTTGTTGCGCTAATGAATCAACCACATCAATGGAGTAAACGGAATGCACATCACTTGGGTAACGCATGGCTTCAAATATGTTAAAGTGTATTATCTCCTTGTCGAACTCCATAGTGAGTGTACCCTTATCAACATCAATCTTCGTCTTTGCGGTCTTCATGAATGGCCTCCCAAGAAGTAAAGAAGTAGATGATCGGTTCTCATTGTTGTCCATATCCACCACAAAGAAATCCACCGGAAAAATAAGCTCATTTACTTGCACTAGCACGTCTTCTACAAGCCCCTTTGGATATATGTTAGAATTGTTTGCCAATTGGATAATAACTCTCGTCTCTTTCAAAGGTCCAAGATTCAAGGAGTCATATATTTCGCCGACATCACGCTAATGGAAGCTCCCAAATCAAGTAAAGCATGTTCAAACCTTTGTTTACCAATAGTAATTGGCACCGTGAAACCACCGGGATCCGTGCACTTTGTAGGCATCTTCTTCAATAGCATAGCCGACGCACTCTCGCCAACTTTAGTAATTTCATTATCAAGCAACCTATCCTTCTTGATGCATAATTCCTTCATGAACTTGGCATACCTTGGAATTGTCTTAATGGCTTCAATGAATGGTATATTGATTTCAATCTTCTTGAAGATATCCATAAGTGCCTTGTCTTGAGCTTCTTTCTTGGATTTAGCAAAACGACTAGGAAAAGGAGGTGGAGTAGTGAAAGTAGAAACCGGTTCCTTGGATTGATCGTTTGGTGTGGAATTCTCCTTTGGTGCGGTTTCCTCCTTGTCATTGACTACCTCTTCACTAACTTCCTCATGATGACTTGGACCCTCCACTTGTCTTCCACTTCTTAAAGTAACCGCATTAACATTCTCTCTTGGATTCACAAATGGTTGTGAAGGAAGTTTTGTGGATGCTTGAGATTTTAATAGGTTCACATCGGTCGCCAATTGTCCCATTTGAGTTTGTAAATCCTTGATGGCGAATCGGTCTTTTGTTGATTTTGTTGAAACAATGACGTAATACCTTGCATCATGACATTAAGCTTATCATCAATTGAAGAATCACGTTCCTTGACTTGTTGTGGTTGAAATTGTTGAGAACCACCTTGTTGTTGAGATTGGAAACGTGATTGTTGAAAACCTCCTTGTTGCGCATATGGATTAGGAGCCGCCGCTTGCGTGTTTGCATAACTAAAGTTGGGATGATCCTTCCAACCGGGATTATAAGTATTGGAGTATGGATTGTACCTTGGCCTTTGATTTGGATATAAAGCATTCACTTGTTCGGTCTCACCATCCGGAATAAGTACCGCGGAAATCCTTTGCATCATTATCTCCATGTTACTCATCCTTTGATCAAGATGTGATGAAGAATCACTAACTTCATGTACTCGCCTAACCATTGGTTCATCCCTTGTGTAGAATTATTGCGAGTTTGCCGCCATACTTTCAATTAACTCTCTAGCTTCGGTCAAAGTCTTGTTCATTAGTGCACCACCACCACGGCGTCAAGAAGAGACCTATCACTTGGGTGAAGAGCTTCATAGAAGTATTGGAGTATCATAACGTCACTAAATTGATGGTGTGGACAGCTTGCCACCAACCTCTTGTATCGCTCCCAACATTCATACAATGATTCTCCCACTTGTTGTTTCAATCCACAAATCTCCTTGCGAATTTGAGTAGCTTTGGATGCGGGAAAATATCTCTCGAGGAAAAGTTTCTTCATCCCATTCCATGTTGTGATACTTCCGGAAGGCAAATAATATAACCATTCCTTAGCATTGCCCGCCAAAGAAAAAGGGAAAGCTTTCAACAATGCTCCATCCGCATTAGTCTCAGGTGGAAGCATGGCCATAACTATGGCATAGAAGTCCATAAGATGTTTATTTGGGTCCTCATTCACCATGCCATGGAACTTTGGTAACTCTCTAATCAACCCCGGCTTGATCTCGAAGGTTGAGTTAGTTTGGATACACCATTGTTGTGTATCAAGCTTGTGAGAAGCTAGGTCCTTGAGTGTACGATCAGCCATCGTTTCTTCCTCTTTGTCCGAATCACTTGATGAAGAAGGAGGAAGTGGAGTGTTAACCGCACGAATGAAATCCTTTAGTTGAGTGCCGGATCGAAGACGTATTGGACTCGGTCTACCCCTTTAAGCATTCACCAAAGGTATAACACCTGAAACAAGATTCTCACAAACTAAGTTAGATACGGTAAAGAATCTAACAAAGCAAGAATAAAGCAAAAAGAAAATAAAAACAACTAAAAATCGCCCGTTGCTCCCCGGCAGCGGCGCCAAAATTTGATGCGAGTCGTAGGTGCAATCAAATTAATTCAATATTTCCACTCAATTAAAAATAATATAATGGAAGTCAAGTTCGTTCCCCGAGGAGCAAGAGATCTTAGTTGTAAAATTGTCACGAAAGGGGGTGTAAAAAGCAAAAGAAAAATAAACAAAGCAATTAAAATCGAAAGTTGAAAGATGAAAGCAATAAGAGAGAGAAGATCAAGGAATCCTTCTTCGTTGCAAAACAATGATTAAAGTTATGTTCTTTTCTACTTGTTATTAGTCATGATTATCACCAACCGTAGGATAAAGGTGTACGCTTAGCTAGCCCCAAAATCCCTAATTTCACCGAGTAACAGGTCCGCTTTAGTTATCGATTCTATTCAAAAGAACCACCTTGAGGTTCGCTTACAAGATGTAATTCCCGAATGCATTAAGATTTATGAATTTAGGTTTAGTACTAGTAGTTAAACCTCGGTTCGCTTGGTTCACTTTCTAGCGTTGTTTCTACACACAATTGCTCCCCGGAATCCCTCCGCAAGGTCTCGTGTTTTCTACTTGTGTAAAGTGTCGAGAACGATTACGTATTCCCTAACTTATACTAGATATAGATCAATTAACAAATCAATTTAGCGTGCACTCCAAACAATCTATCAATCAATCATGAATGTCTTTAAGATCACTCCTATTAGTAAAAACAATCGATAATCATGTGAAAAATCTCAAGATAGAATTGAAAACAAAAACTCAAATCATGTTAAGAACTAGGAATTCATCCTCAATCAATAATAAAATTAGCTACTCATGTTTTTGAAATTCACACAAATAATAATTAATTAAAAGAAGAATTTTCAAATTCACACAAGTAATTAAAAAGAAAAATCTTAGAAAAGCAAGCAAAAACACAAGTGTTGTGTGTGTAGAGGTGTGTAGAAGTTGTAGAAAACTTCTCTATTTATAGGCTTCAATATTCTCCAAATCTTCTAAGGAGTAGAATCCTTTTCCTTTGCAATTCAATTTCCAATTCCAAGCTTTTCTCAACTCTTCCACCTTCTCTTTCCAAATTTGAGTCCAATTCTCCATCCAATTCCTAGCCCAAGTCTTCACACTCATGAGAGAAGTCCATAGAAAATTCTCGGAAATTTTGCTCGCCAGAAACTGGGATTGTGTTTAATCCGGGGAATAGTCGCCGGAAAGTGTCTCAGGTGACCGGCAAAGTCGCCCGGTCGCCGGTCAACGGGTCGGATCGGTCAGGTCAATGCTAAGTCGGATCGGTCAAACCGGGTCAGGGTGAACTACCGAGCCAGGGTGTTAAACCGAGTCAGGTTGTTTGGTCGTGGAGTCGACTCCGAGTAAGCTCTGAGTTGGGGCTAACTCAGTCTGACTAGGCTTGGCAAGAGCCGTTGCAAGCCTAAATTCAAACCCCAGCCATGATGGCCCTGCTGTAACTCTCCATATCTCCACCTGTAACACTTCAAACCTGCACAATTCATCTCCTTTCGATTCCATTTTTTTTTCATCATCTCCCTGCCTGTTCCTGCAATTCCTTCATTCGCACCCTGCGGATCAGAACATAGTTCCCTTCAACTCATGGCTTCAATTTCTAGCCATCAGCATATAGCTTTCCTTGTTCTATCTCCAAGCACAGCTCACAACAAGCACCTGAGCATAGCAGCATCACCAAAATTTGATGCGTGTCGTAGGTGCAATCAAATTAATTCAATATTTCCACTCAATTAAAAATAATATAATGGAAGTCAAGTTCGTTCCCACGAGGAGCAAGAGATCTTAGTTGTAAAAATTGTCACGAAAAGGGGGTGTAAAAAGCAAAAGAAAAATAAACAAAACAATTAAAATCGAAAGTTGAAAGATGAAAGCAATAAGAGAGAGAAGATCAAGGAATCCTTCTTCGTTGCAAAACAATGATTAAAGTTATGTTCTTTTCTACTTGTTATTAGTCACAGATTATCACCAACCGTAGGATAGCATGTACGCTTAGCTAGCCCCAAAATCCCTAATTTCACTGAGTAACAGGTCCGCTTAGTTATCAGATTCTATTCAAAAGAACCACCTTGAGGTTCGCTTACAAGATGTAATTCCCGAATGCATTAAGATTTATGAATTTAGGTTTAGTACTAGTAGTTAAACTCGGTTCGCTTGGTTCACTTTCTAGCGTTGTTTCTACACACAATTGCTCCACGGAATCCTCCGCAAGGTCTCGTGTTTTCTACTTGTGTAAAGTGTCGAGAACGATTACGTATTCCCTAACTTATACTAGATATAGATCAATTAACAAATCAATTTAGCGTGCACTCCAAACAATCTATCAATCAATCATGAATGTCTTTAAGATCACTCCTATTAGTAAAAACAATCGATAATCATGTGAAAAATCTCAAGATAGAATTGAAAACAAAAACTCAAATCATGTTAAGAACTAGGAATTCATCCTCAATCAATAATAAAATTAGCTACTCATGTTTTTGAAATTCACACAAATAATAATTAATTAAAAGAAGAATTTTCAAATTCACACAAGTAATTAAAAAGAGAAAAATCTTAGAAAAGCAAGCAAAAACACAAGTGTTGTGTGTGTAGAGAGGTGTGTAGAAGTTGTAGAAAACTTTCTATTTATAGGCTTCAATATTCTCCAAATCTTCTAAGGAGTAGAATCCTTTTCCTTTTGCAATTCAATTTCCAATTCCAAGCTTTTCTCAATTCTTCCACCTTCTCTTTCCAAATTTGAGTCCAATTCTCCATCCAATTCCTAGCCCAAGTCTTCACACTCATGAGAGAAGTCCATAGAAAATTATGGATTTTTTGCTCGCCGGAAAACTGGGATTGTGGCCGGAATCCGGCCGGAATAGTCGCCGGAAAGTGTCTCAGGTGACCGGCAAAGTCGCCCGGTCGCCGGTCAACGGGTCGGATCGGTCAGGTCAATGCTAAGTCGGATCGGTCAAACCGGGTCAGGGTGAACTACCGAGCCAGGGTGTTAAACCGAGTCAGGTTGCTCAATTTAGGAGTCAGACCTGAGTAAGCTCTGAGTTGGGGCTAACTCAGTCTGACTAGGCTTGGCAAGAGCCATTGCAAGCCTAAATTCAAACCCCAGCCATGATGGCCTGGGCTTTGAACTCTCCATATCTCCACCGTAACACTTCAAACTCGCACGATTCATCTCCTTTCGATTCCATTTTTTTTCATCATCTTCCCGCCTGTTCGCAATTCCTTCATTCGCACCTCGTGGATCGTAACATAGTTCCCTTCAACTCATGGCTTCAATTTCTAGCCATCAGCATATAGCTTTCCTTGTTCTATCTCCAAGCACAGCTCACAACAAGCACTCGAGCATAGCAAAGATCACTAATCGCCACAAAGAATAGCGTTGCCATTGCAAAAAGAAGATCGCCTAGAAGCAAGAACACAAACTCCCCTGTTCCACGCCTCTCTCTAATAATCCAACACCGCCCACTGAATCAACTGCAGCTTCATAGTGCCACTCCCTGTAGCTTCAATATCAGTACCAGACATCCATTACTCCCTATATCAAGTCCCCCGCATCTATGCACCCATGCCTACAAACCGCCACGCTTCATAGCATTATCAGATTCATTCCGGCCCTTGTAACAAAACCAGTGCAACTTCATCTCAAAGACCAATTCCCTTGAGTTGTAATAAGCTACAACAAGGCCACCACAGAGCCTAACCTAATCAGATATGCAGACTGCTTCTTTCCCTTGCTCACCATATTCCATCACAATGTTTGCTTTATCAACACCACCCGAGCCACTAAATTCAGGCTTCTTTTCTTCAATTGTAACAAGCCTAGACATACATCTAATTCAAAGAAAGATCAACATCTTCTCGTGTTCACGCTTCACCTTTGCTCCTGTGACTCAACCTGCAACATTAGCCCTTGACAAACCACAAAGACCCATTCAGGTCCAATAGATTTAGCTTCACTACACGACTTCAAACATCACAAACGACTTCAACTCCATTCGGAAATTTTACTCATTCCATTACCTTTCCTTTACCAAGCCTTCTTTTTGCTTTCAATCACCGAGACCATGACACCATAAGCCTAACCCATTGTAGCCATCAACCTGTCAAGCTCGGTCCAATACAAACCCTTTCCGATTCTATCCATTTGAGACGATCTATTTCAATTGAAACTCGAGAACCCTAACTCTAATTTGGGAAGAACGATAAAGCACAATCTCCCGATTCCTTTCGAGTTTGGCCTGTAACCACGAACCCATCATTCCTCATCACACAGAGACTGCATCTTCATATTCAAACCCAAAATTTATGATTAATTCTTCAGATTCACATTTAATCTTCTCACTGTAAAATCCAATATAACAACATCTCATCTTCAATTCATTTGCAGCTTCATGGGATCTTTAAACTCAAACTCAAATTCCTCCCAAGTCTCGAGTTCGATCTCTCGGGATTTCAAAATAACAAAGATCACCGCTTGCGTTTCTTCTCGTTTGGTGAGAATGAAAAAGAAAAGTGTTTCTCGATTCAGGGTGAAGGTTAAATGGGGCGGATTCGGGTACGGGTGTGGGTGTGGGTCTATGGGTTTGGGTTTATACATCCATTTTACCAAATGATAATAGCACTACATTCGGATAAGGGCTACCCGGTTTGCAGACCCCTTAACTTGAACTGTCCCTTTCTCTAGTGCTCCTCCAAGAGAGTAGCCCTTAACCTTGGCCGGTCTGTGTTTAACACTCCTCAAATTGGGTTACCCTTGACCCCAACTGGGCTCCATATATCAATCGCCTGTAAAATGACCTTTTTGCCCTTTTAGCTCAAATTGGGTGATTTCTTCTTCTTTTCCTCCGTGCGACTCCATAGTAGCTATAAAACTCAAAACAAGCGTAAAATACATAATTTACAAGAAAAATAGCAAAGAAAGCATAAACTACTAGATAGTAAATTAGGTGTATTCTACACCTATCAAGTATCCATCAAAGGATTTTACCTAAGAAATTAGGGTTTT